>JAVQJS010123223.1:0-16098 GCA_036024795.1 Galaxias rostratus | reverse complement strand
AAATCTAATTCAAAATATACAAATATAAGTTATAGAAATGACCGGCGTATGGGGTACTAAGGTGAACAGAGTCTGTATAAAGTGACAGTACAAAAAATAAAATAAAAAGGAGTGTGTGGAGGGGGCTCAAATGTGTTTGTTCAAAAGTCTGATGGCTTGGGGAAAGAAACTGTCCTTGAATCTGGTGGTGTGAGTCTGGCACTCCATGATGAGATGGCACCGCAAGAGAGGACCCTGCTCTCTCCTTTTGTTTCAGAATCGTTTGTTGCTGTTTTGTTTCTACCCCCGCCCCCACCTCTCTCTATCGCTTCCTTTCCTGTTTTTGTCCCCACGTTCTCTCCATGTGGCTCTCTGGTCTACTCGATCGTAATGATATTGGTGGAAATTTACGGTGTATTACTGATGAGTCACTTCCACCTTTCTTTCTCATTTCTCTCTCTCTCTGTCTCTCTATCTCTCTCTCTCTCTCTCTCTCTCTCTCTCTCGCTCTCGCTCTCTTTCTCTCTCTCTCTTCCTTTCCATTGTTCTTGCTTGTCTGGGTCTCTAAGGTGCTTAACAGGGAAAGACAGCTGTTTTTGTTTTGGTTTGTCATTGCTCTTTTTTAAACACACACACACACACACACACGCGCACGCGCACACACGACCAGCTTCTCTGCGAGGGAGGCAGAGTGATGGAAGGTAGAAAGACGTGGAAAAGGAATAGGGATTAGCCAGGTGATTATTTCATAGCGATATTGGTGGGTCCATATCCACTGTTTGGGGGGAGTCAGAACGGGTGAAGATTACTAAGCAGCAAAAAAAGGACTGTGCCATGGAATGAATTGTTCATTTCTTCTTCCGCTGACGGGCCTCTCTCTTTGGGTGCAGCCCGGTCGATATAATGGAGCTGGTAGTGGCTTGGTGCCTGCCCCCACCCCGTCCTCACCTCCCTGACATAACACTGAACAAATGCATTATTCATTCTCAGGCCTAAGAAGTGAGGTAATTATACATTTATCTCCCAAATAATACCGGGCTCCCGCCGTGCTGCTGACCTTGCCATAAGATTTATGCCGCCTCGGACGTGCCACCCGCCCCCCCACCCGCCCCACCCCCCCAACTCCCACGAAAGAGCAAATGTATTCAAACGTAGGGCAGCGCGCGAGAGAGAGAACATTAAAGAAGAAATGGATTTTTCACTTTATGAGTATATGATGTCAAGGGGTTTTAATAGGTCTGGTGATTAGTTGGGAAGTTTGTAACTTTTTCCTGAAGTGTTTTCGGAGGTCAAAGGACAGTTGAACTTTCCATTTCCACTCTGAGGGGTTGGAGGGGGGGGTTAAGAAAAGGTCAGGAAATCTGAGCTGTCTTAACAGAGCTTTCAATATGTCTTAATATTTCTTTGTTGCTGCCACCCTTTTTTCCCTTTAATCGTCCGTCTTCCTCCACGTCTTACTGTGCTCTTTTCTGATCCCTCCATTTTACATTTTACCCCTCTCTCTCTCTCTCTCTCTCTCTCTCTCTCTCTCTCTCTCTCTCTCTCTCTCTGTCTCTCTCTCTCTCTCTCTCTCTCTCTCTCCTGAACCAACTCCTCTGTTCCTCTCTCTCCCACCCCCACAGGCCATCATGGCCCAGCTACCCCAGGAGGAGAAGGCCAAGATCGCCGAGCAGGTGGAGAGCTTCCGCCAGGAGAAGTGCAAGCTGGACGCCGAGGTGGCCAAGTGGGACGACAACGGCAACGACATCATCGTGCTGGCCAAGCAGATGTGCATGATCATGATGGAGATGACCGACTTCACCAGGTACCGCCAGCCACGCGCCCCGGGCCGCCCTCCCCCCCTGCCACAGGGACAGCCCCCGGGGGCCGAGTGTAAACACGCAGTGCTTACTGTAGGACATCTCCACACCCTCTGTTGATAATAAACAATCGTGCTCAGCTCATCTCTCCCTGACTTGGAGTAAACAATGTATCCCCCCCCAACCCCCCGGTGGAAACTAGCTCGTTCAAACACAGCTCCCAGTGCACCCGCGTGTGAGTCAACATATTATAAGACCACGTTTAATCCATACCATATTTTCTCTGGCTGGACTGGAACAACCGGCCAGTCTGCCAGACGTCTCCATAACCCCTCCACCCGCAACTATGTTGATGGACTGGCTCGTTTTGTACGGCTCAGGGCGAATCAACTGGAGCGGCGACGGGCCACTCCACTGCCGCTTTGCTGCCTCGCCACGGAACGTTCGCCACGGCGCCGGAAAACAGCTTTCCTTTCAAATCCCCTCCATCTGCTCAAACACAGCTCCTATCGGCCCGCGCTCCCGATGACTAGGCTCCCCTTCCAGACCCCGGTGTTGTGCGATCCGCTCCACAAACAGAACAACCTGCTCTCCAGCACATACACAAACACAAACAGAGAGCGTTGGAGGAGGACGGTTTTGGCCAAACCGCGGTACTGTCTGATTACTTGCCTGGCCTCGTGGCGCTGCCCTCCAGCCAACAGTGACCCCCCCCCCCCCTTTCCCCCACCCCCGCAGTGAATTTCTGTGTCATCTTATAGAACATTAACAAATGGAATATCATGTGCGTTCACCCCACATGTTAAGATTTATTAAATAACGCACAATATCGATTTGTCTTTTGTTACGTTGAAATGTAGAAGTACTTACTTACTTACGCACATATTTTCTTCCTTACTGGCTCACTTACTCTGGCTTGGGGACATAATAGGGGGCGGTGTGAGCAATAAGGGAGCTGGGATGTTGAGTCCATTTGAATCCGCTGATGGCTTGGCTTTGAGAAGAAAAAAAAGCCAGGAAACCAAGCACAGCAATTTGACTCTTAGTCTTACAGTCATCTTGCATCAGAGAAGGATCAGCGGCATACCACTTCTACCAATGACAAGTCGACGCACAATGGCTCACGCCTGTTCTTTCTTTCTTTCTTTCTTTCTTTCTTTCTTTCTTTCTTTCTTTCTTTCTTTCTTTCTTTCTTTCTCTCTCCTCCTCCCTCCCTACCAGAGGCAAAGGCCCTCTAAAGAACTCCTCAGACGTCATCAACGCGGCTAAGAAGATCGCCGAGGCCGGCTCCAGGATGGACAAGCTGGCCCGAGCAGTAGCCGACCAGGTGACGCGTTCTCTTCTACTGCTGTATCTGTGTCTGTGTTGGAGCTTATAGTATGCACCACACACCCCCCCTCCCCCTTCCCTTCCCTCCAGGCCTTTGTTCAATGGTCTGTGGAACAGGAACGTGTGAGCGCCCCTAGCTTCCCTGACTCACTGCGCTCTTCACCGACGCCCGGCCTTGTTCGCCCCACCATTGGAATGGCTGCGGCCCGGCTGGCGGTAGTGCCGACCGGAGGGCCAGTGTGTGGGCCAGCGCCTGGCTGAGGCAGAGCCAGCGTGCCGTGCTGATCGGCTGAGAGTCCCCGTGGGGGCACGCAGCAGGGGAGCCGGAGGGCTGTGTCGGGTCGGCTCTCTAATATAATTAGCTCCAAGCGAGGTGTTGCATTCATTATCAGATCAGTACCTCGAGCAGAAACACGCTGACAGACCCCTTTTCAATATCCAATCAATCAATGCTGCACCCGGGGAGGCTAAAAGGAGGGGAGAGGGAGGCGGTCGGGGTGTGTGCGCGCGTGTGTGTGTGTGTGTGTGTGTGTGTGTGTGTGTGCGTGCGTGCGTGCGTGCGTGCGTGCGTGTGTGCGTGTGTGTGTGCGTGTGTGTGTGTGTGTGTGTGTGTCTGGGCTGCAGAGACACGCGGGTACTTATGCATGCCACCAGCACTTCAGGTAATGCATTATCTGCCACTTCATTTGATCTGTCTCCAATAAGCAGGGAGAATTAGCCTTATTGCTTCATTAAGCCGGTCTGATTCCTCTTGTTGTCACTGTAACTGCTGCTGCCGCCTGCTGTCTAAATCTCCACCAAGACTAACCTAGTGCCCGGCTTGTAGTTAGTCTACGCTGCTGGACTAGCACATACACACAGCAGGAATATTGATGAGACCGGCTGTCAGTGTTTGGCTGGTCAGTGGTGTGTATGGGTTTTTGTCAGGCGAGGTACCAATTTGAGATGTGCAATGTTCAACCAGCGGCGAGGAAAGGCATTTTATATATTCTACGTAAAATAGCAGGAGGTACTTCAGCAATCCTGTCGGTGGCCACAGTTTTCCCGTGCGGCACCTGTTGACACAGCCCTTTGCTGAAGGGCAGGGTTTGGGTGGGAGAGAGGCTGTCCCATGGACCACTGCCCTGAATCAACAGTTGCTGCTGTAATGAACTGAGCAGGTGGCGTGCCATTTTTAATCCCCACTTTAACTGGCTCGTGTTTGCTGAATATTCACAGCCGGCTGCCACCTCGTCTTATCTCCCAGCGCCTCTTGATCAGGACACTTCACAGTCGCTCTCCAAGACACAAAAACAGCCACTCAAGAGCCAACCTTATTTCTTTTTTTTTCTTTTTTTTTTTTCAATGCACTTTTTTTTGTGGTGCGTTGCGGTGTTCTTTCTTCGCCATGAAGTAGCTGGCATCTTAGGTTTCAACATCCGAAGCTTGCTTTTATTGTGGAAGCGGTAGTGTCTAATAATTTTTCAAACCCACCTCTTTAAGCGATTATAGTTTTCCTTTCTTTCCCAAGCTGAGCCTTCATCCAATATATAACAAACCATACCAAAAAAGCACTTTTTACACACACACACACACACACACACACACACACACACATATATATATATATATATATATATATATATATATATTATATAATTACAAAGCGCACATGATTTTTCAATTTTTACGCTGTGGTTGGGGGTCTCGGGCCAACAAAGCTCTTGAGGTAGGCTGGCAGGGTTTGAAAGGCTCATCACAATAGCGCTGTCACTCAGAGTCCACGGTTTCTTCCCTGTGGGTCCATGTCTTTGAAAGAGCGGCCCTCTGCGTGCAGGTAAATGCGGCCTGCCCTCCTGTTCCTCATTGTCGCGGGCTGCGGCTCACTTCCCCCTCCTCGCCGTTATGCCCCTCTCTCCGTTTGGTCCGTCGCCTACAGTGGGCCTCTACAGCGGAGAGTAGCTGCACACTGCGTTCACCCACCGCAGGGCCATTGCCATGATTGCCACGCTCGCGCCCGTGAGGCATGTCCCGTCGTGCTTTTGGAAGGCTTCTCTACCGTCTTAACATCCGCATTCCCGCTGATTGCCCCATGAAGGGAAGCGGAACAGGGAACAAAGAGGTGCACGGACATCCAACCGTCCTTAACTTGTTGCTCTGAAATGGCCTGTAATTTAAGCAAATAGCCCTGTCTCTCAATAACGCCATATTATTTTCTTTTTTCGTCATATCTCAGCTTTTTACCCAAATGGCAATTTAAAGGCTTGCGCGAGCAGAGATTGCTTGCTCGCAACATTACTCGGAGCCTCACAGTTGCAATGGGAAACATCAATGTGCTAGCATGCCAGTTACACGGTGAAATCCTACAAGGGAACCAGCAGTGTCTGCATGACCTACAGTATATTAGTCCACAGTTGGAGTGTGTTACCAGCTATGTATGCACGCCCAAGTATCACAGCAGTGCCTTAACAAAGCCCGTGTTATAAGCCCCTGGCATGTCATAACAAGTGCACTACGTGGCTGGGGAAATATGAGTGGCTATATTTCAACAGAGCAATGTACAGTGCCTGGCATGGCTGGCTCCAGATAGTTACCCAGTGCAAAGCATGCACATGGGGCTTCATGGTCACCGCTGGCTCTTCACAGATCACGTTATGGCCTGACTTTGCAGGGGGTTTTCAAATGTGGTCCCAGAAAGGACTGACGCATCCAAAGTTGTGAGCAGCGTTCTCTGCTGTTGGGGCCGGTCGTCGGGGTGACCCTCACCCCGGCCCCAGAGAGCCTCGCCCTGCTCCGGCAGCCGCGGGGCGCCCCTGCTTTGACAGAGCTCCGGCTAGCAAAGACAAAAGGAAGTGCTCCCATTTTGGATCACAGACAGTCAGTCGAAAGCCCTGCTGATGGGGAAAAGGGGTTGCCCCTGCTCGCAAAGGTCAGATAAAGTCCGCCATCCAAAACTCTTATCAGCTCCCCACTGTACCGACAGATATGGAGCGTGGGAGACTGAACGGGGAAGGACGGAAATGAGAAAGAGGAAGGGAAATATGGAGGAGGGGGAGAGGCAGAGAATGGAGGTAATGGGCCGCACTGTTTATTTACATCAGGAGGGAATCTGTGAAGGAAATGGACTATTAGTCAGCGGCACAAAAGGGAGCACTATTGCACTATGCTCATCTGAATATCAAGTTTTCCAGGGTGTGTGTGTGTGTGTCTGATGTGTTAAAATGGAGTGGTGACGCTAGCTAGGACTGACAGGGCCGTAATAATGCTGTGAAACAAGGCTTCTCCGCTGCCCTGCCTGAACAGGGATATGAAAACGGATGGTTGGAGGTGGAGAGGAGAGGTGCCTATGTCTCTGTGTTTATCAAGATGTCGGGCAGGTTGTGATTGTGACAGTGGATTGTTGACTGCATGCACTGGGTGATTAATGATCAGGGTGAGGAAAGTGCAGTTGTTTTCAAAGCCCACCTTTTGCGAAACAAGGTGGCGTGAGCATGCGGCCTTCTTTGTTAGAACGGTGATGGGGAGCCGGGTCAAGAGCTGACGGTCACCAGCCGAGCCAACAATGCACTAGCGGCGCTGCTCCGCTACTCAGGCCAAGTCTTTGTGAGAAACACTGAATGACTTCACGTGCAGGCAACTTGCGCGAGTGACGCCAAGTTCTGGGGAGATTAAATACCACGTTTTGTCAGGCTCTTTTTGCAAACGAATCGTGACGAGAATGACGCCAAGTTTTGACGGGAATCAATAAACCTTTGTTAGACTGACTTTGCAAACACGTCCTGATGAGAGGGATGTGATGCATTGACGAGGATGAAAACAGCTTTTCAATAAACTGACTTTGTAAGCACGTGTCGGCGATAATGACCACAAGTCTTGGTTACATTGGTAGCAATACGACTGGGACCGACACAGGTCCTAAAATGAACTCCTCACACATACCCACCGTCTTACTTAGCAATGTTAACCCAGAGATATGAACTGGGCCAAAAAGCTTGAATATGTGTTGACCTAGTGAGATTCCAGGGAAAGACTTGCTGCTGAGGAAAGGGTAAAAGAGGTGCAAAGACGAGCATCACAGAGTTCACCGAAGAGGAAAAAAGGGAACGTTGCGTTTCCTTGCGATGCACTTCCGAGTGTCCTAGTTAGCACCGTTTAATATTAATGGCTGCGGGAAAGGTGTGGATGCAAAATGTGGCTCGCAGCGCCGAGGCTACGAAGCCAGTTTTCTCCGCCCACCGGGAAACGTGGGCTGCAGCGATTTCCTGGACCACGTCCAGATGTGATAATGGTTGCCTTTGTGGCGCTCGCGGGAGAGCAATACTGGGCCTCCTCAGCCCCGCCCCGCCCCCTCCCTGAAAGGTCAGAAAGTGATGCGATAAAACCCCTTCTATAAGACGACGTTTGTAAAGTGAATGTACACCGTGCTTCGTGTGTCCGAGACCACATTTTCAGAATGACACCTTTGGCACCCTTGACTATTTAGAACATCTTGATACTTGGATGCACAGGGTACTGCGGAGCAAGGCCAGAAAATTCAAGCACCCATTTGCAGTACACTTGCAGATTCTTTTGAGTGCATAATGCATGTGGTATATTCACAAGCAGTTTGGGCATGCATTTTTAGTCGATTCCATCCTTCCTGCTGTTGTGTTCCAGTGCCCGGACTCAGCCTGTAAGCAGGACCTACTGGCCTATCTGCAGAGAATCGCCCTCTACTGCCACCAGCTCAATATCTGCAGCAAGGTCAAGGCCGAGGTGCAGAACCTGGGAGGAGAGCTGATCGTGTCCGGGGTAAGTCTAATAAGGCCTTCTGGTAGATTTCCAGGCTTCTGAATGCAAGTCATGCCAACACGTTGTCCGCTCTCCTTGCAAAGTCTACATTTTGACTCCTCTTCTCTAGACTAGTCGCTTGCCCCCACCTGCTACACACCCTACTCAGTCCATACTCCATGGATACTCATAGCCATAGCTCATGGTTTATCTGAAGGCTACGGGTTCCCAAATACCCTAACTAGTCATACACTCCCCCTCTGTCCTACCTCGCAATATTGCCTTGGCATCCGCTGTTAACTAAAGCAACCCCAGAATTGATGCAGGGCCGTTCTGATGTGACTTTCATATCAACAACATGGGTCAGCGGCAAGCGACGCCCTCCAACGAATGAATAACAAGCATCATTTGATTTGACCTCCCTTTTGGCGCAAAGGCCTGAGGTTTGCCCTGCCAATCCCAAAGCACTTTTCCTATGGGGATGCCACAAGGCTTCAATGGAGGCTTTTTTTCTCTCTCCCCTTGCTAAGGTTTGTAACCTTTTTACAGTGGCCAGCTGGAGTCCACGCTCATTAAATCTAGCGGTTGACTCCTCCGGCGGCGGAGTGGGAGGGGGGTCCCGCCGTCCTCCGCCTCTTAAATGTCAGCCAAACAAAACAGACGCAGGACGAGGTGCACCTGACCCTCGCCACGGCTAATTATGAAGAGCAAAGAGAAAAAAAATCTAATCGGTATCACACAGCGAGGGCAACGCTTCTCCTGTCTAATTGCCAGTTGTGGACTCTGCCTAGTGTTTCCTTTGGAGGCGAACACGGGAGCTGTTGAAGAACGTGTCGGTGGGGTTTGAAGTGTTGACCCCCCGCCGCCCCACCCGGTGAACTGCCTCAAAGACAGAGTAGACTGGCTGCATGGCAGCAGCATCAGGGTCTCCGTGCGTTTGAAGCTGTGGACCTTAGAACAGCTCTGCCTTTGTGAAGACCTGGACTATACCGTGTACAAAGCCAAAGCAACCAAGCAACAAGCAGAATGATGCGCCCGTGACTACTTTATCCTCTGCTCTCTTGTCGATTTGTTTAATCTCCTTTTTTGGACACCTAGAAGCCTTTTTTAATTAAACAGAGAAGAATCGTTGCGTAGAAAGTCATGCTGTAATCCTCATCCCCTGTGCTTCATCTCTGTCTCCTTCTCTTTCCGTTCCTCCCCATCTCTTTTAGCTGGACAGCGCCACGTCTCTGATCCAGGCCGCCAAGAACCTAATGAACGCCGTGGTGCTGACCGTCAAGGCCTCCTACGTGGCCTCCACCAAGTACCAGAAGGTGTACGGCACGGCGGCGGTCAACTCGCCCGTGGTGTCCTGGCGTATGAAGGCCCCCGAGAAGAAGCCGCTGGTGAAGAGGGAGAAGCCCGAGGAGTGCCAGACGCGGGTGAGACGGGGCTCCCAGAAGAAGCACATCTCCCCGGTGCAGGCCCTCAGCGAGTTCAAGGCCATGGACTCCTTCTAAAGAGGCCCGACCGCTCGGCCAACCCCGCCAAAACACGACTCGACGACGATGACAACGAGAAAAGAAGTTTAAGACGACTCCCTGTTTTCTTTGTGTTCATTTGTTTATGTATGGGTGAGCAGAGGTGTAACGGACGTGCCGCCTCTTGGCCCGATAGTGGGTTGATGACACCTCAGGAGGACTGTCTGCCACACTACAGCTCCCATGAACACTATGGGCGTGTCAGCCAATGGGCAGCCAGCGTGTGCCCAATACTATTTATTGTTTCTTCTTATTATTATTGTAGCTTAAAATGTCCGAGCCAAATTGTGTGACACTAAAACAACTAGTTTTGAAAAGGGATTTAAAATATGAAACCTTGAGTGAGCAGAAGAGCAGCATTGTGACATACATGAGGCCGTCAATATTCTAGCTATATCATTACTGTGCCACTGACACTGCGTGTACACATATCTAACTGTTTGAATGGAACTCATGAATGGTAAACCATGTTGGAGTCATGGAGACAGGGATCATCACTCAAGTTGATAGGTTTCCTCATAACCTGGTATTCACTTCAGTTTGAATGTTACAGTAGTGTTAGGAGTAACTTATGCATAAGATACCTGGAAGTGATGGCATCCAAGTTATTTGTTTCCTTGTTCCTGATGGTGATAACGAGAATACTACATACGGTGTTTGCTGTCAAAAGTGCACCTAACGATATATTGTATTGCCTTTTTAAAAACCCATTTATTTAATTATGATATTACTAACTATTGCAGCCTTGATGGGATGTCATGTAGCGTGTAACTTAGACACGGAGAGGTTTGACTTGGAGAGTAGAGACCCTACATACAGTACCTTTATATTCACCCTTCTCTAATAAACCCCTTTACTTGATCCTCGAGTCTGTGTGTCCGCGTGTCCTTTACGACTCACATTTGATTGAGCAACCGTAATGGGTGCAAACGTTAGTGGTCCTGTCGCCTAACCTTAAAGGGAAAAACCTACAGAGCCTTTTTTTGGAGCATTAGCATTTGGAGTGCATTGTTCTGTCGAAGTCTGTCTCATTTCAAACTCTGGAGGAGGAGCAAGGTGAAGGTCAGGAGCCAGCCACAGGGCAGGGGAAACTTCAAACCGGAAAGCAAGGTGGGAACATGAAGAACGAAACTATGTGAAATACTCTCTATTCACAGTTGTGGGTGTTTGAAAACATGGCATGCTTTGATATTACTAAGTCCATCTAACTGCTTTTGGAATGTTCTAGCATTTTTACCTACTGAATCGTTTGTCATGGTCCACATAACCTTGAACTCGAGCGGCTCCAATCAAGTAACGTTGACAAATGGAATAACGATGTCCCCTTTCTACCATAAATGGGGCTGAATGTGATGGTTTTCTTAATGGAGGTTTGCCAGCGTAATAGGCCATTACATGGTTTAGCTGCCATGTCAGTAGTAATGGATCAGTACATGAAGTGCATGTCGGGTCCACAACATATATTCTATACAAGGTTCGTTCATAGATATTGGTGGTGGTGACAGTAGGGGGTGGAACCTCTGCCCTGTGGTGCTGTGGTCATTTGTGGAATTAAATACAGCAATTTCTGCCGCAAGGGGAGAAATCGGACATAAACTCAGGACTTTTTTTTTTTTTTTTGGCTCTTTAGAAGGAGACGAGTCCATGCCAGAGAGCTTCCTCCGCACCAGACAGCCAAACCCCCAGCTCCGGAAGATGGCAGTACATAAACATAGATTTTTATTTTACATTTTCACCAGATGGCACCTTAATGAGACAAAGCTGTCACAGTTTAAATTACATGGAGCTCGGGAGAGGAGAGAGAGAGAGAGAGAGAGAGAGAGAGAGAGAGAGAGAAAGAGAGAGAGAGAGAGAGAGAGAGAGCGAGAGAGAGAGCAGGATCATCTTTGAGAGTTTGAACAAGGTCACAATAAAGTTGTCTGTCGGTCCCAAAGAAGTGGGCCGGAGCACCGGAGGAGGAGCCGTCTGATTTGTGGGCAAGGGTAATGAAACGAGGGGCGAGCGATTGACCTCTGCAGAGCACGAACCTCTGCCAACGAGAGGATTCCATTACAAATCAGGGCGATGGCAGGCGAGCCATTTCCCCCTTACCATCATCTCTGTCTCTGCTGCGCCTGCACCACTATTAACTCTACACCATTAACATTAGCTCTCACGGCCAGTGGGTGGCCAAGGGGCCTCAATCGGCAAGAGTCCGTATTTACCCATGGGTGGGTGGGCGTTCGTTGCTATTTCATAGAGGTTAAATAGCAGAAGAGATGTTTGACTGAGGGACGTTTAAGCATGGCTGTCTAGCCAGCGGCCTCCTTAAGTAGACTGGAAACGGAGTTGATAGAATATTAGCAGAGATGGAACATCTGCTCTACTGAATTGAGAAATAAATAGACTGCTAGTGTGCGAGTACAAATTACTACAATTCTGTGCGTGCAAAGGGATTGTTTGAGCACAACTAGAGGTTTTGCACAGGTACAAACTTAGTTTAGATCAATGTATTGTCGCTTAAATAATTATCCATTTGACCAAAGTGTATCTATGCTGTACTCATAGTAACACAAAAAGATTTGCGTGTCCGTCCATACACAAACAGTGACTGACTGTTCGCTCAACAATACACATATAACGTCGTACACAACTCCTTTGTGTTCCAAAATACATAATGAAGGAAAACTAAAAAGAAGTACAACAGGAAACGTTGATGCCACAGATGCAAATAAAGTTTCAGAAGGCCAGCAATACTTGAGTCATTACAATACGCCATGTTGCATAAGAAACGCAAAGGGAAGTACTGTAGCTCAGGTTGTTGCTGTGTGCAACACCCCCAAATGATCTAGAACACTGGAACAAGCTGAGTACACTTGGTTGATGTTATCTTATTTTGATCGTGTAGGACCAACACCTTGCTGTCATAATGCAGCGTTTCTCTAGGTTTTGCAGCATCTTGTGTGCGTGGACTACCTCCCAAACGTTAAATTCAATGTTAAAACATGATAAAGTTAGCTATGAATCGGTTGTTCACTGTGTTGTCATTATGTTATAACCCCGTTCATACCTCAACAATCCTTTATATTGACTAAGTGGAAATATATATATATATATATAGAGAGAGAGAGAGAGAGAGAGGGAGGGGGGGACTACTATTCTGTTTTGAAAGTACATTATAAAGGATATTTCACTAGTCAATTGTATGTATGTAAAGTTGGAAAAGCACAATCTCATGTCGCATTGCGTTGCGCAATGCATATCTTTCCATCTGCACTTTTAACTCCGTTTAACCCTAAACACATAAGCGACCCTAGATTGAATTCTGATGTAAATGTGTGGGCCTCCGTGTGTTGCGAAGAAGAAAATTATCCATTGTTTTTGTCATACCATGTTACTACTTTTGCTGGTAGGCCTGTAGTATCATGGGGAATATGAAATTGTAACAAACCTGCATGTGACTCGAACATACCCAATTGAATTTGCACAATTCCGGCTCACGCTTGTTAAGTGGGCCTTGTCAGACAGGCATGCTGATGCTCAGTTAGTCCTCGCAGCAGGCCGTGGTCACATAAGCCGGTGCCCAAATCGCTCTCTATTCGAATAATGAGCGGGCCTCCACAAGACGACACCTCCGATCCTACTGCGTGCCAGGATCATGCGGAGCCACCGACCCACACCAAATGGCACCGCTGCACTCACCGGAGGAGGCGCTGTAATCCGATAACTCCGACTGAAACTCAGTGGCAGCAGCTCTGCCACACAATCCCTGTGGGAACAGAGTCGGCTGTTGTATTTATTTTTTTACGAAAATATAGCATAGGGCTGCTTCAAGCATCCAGTTTGACTGTTAGTTAGCCTGTGACGATGGGGGGGGGGGGGGGGGTATAAGATGAGAGGAATGATATTATGTCTGAAACACCTGAGGCAGAACTATTGTCCACAGTAGTTAATGACAGACTAATAACCTGTTCATTGTCTTCTAACTGCTCATGTTGTTCTAATACCTTTCCGGTGGCCCTCAAGGCAGAGAATTGAAGTGTGCCAAGGTGCACCCATAACCATTAAATTGTTTGACTGGCCATTAATGTGCCTGTACTGTGCTGTAAGTAGATCTATCCATCACGGTTATGACTGAAACATTCTCTTGGTGGCCCTATAAAAGTCATTGGCTTTCACTTTGGGTTGAACACAGAAATGTGGACTGCTTAGTGTCATGTTTTTGCAAAAAGCAAATGCAAACCCTCTCAATTTTTCCGGGTAAGTCAATATCGTTTTATTAAGACTACTTTGCTGTATAGTTTTCTATTTACACTGGAATTCTACTTTAACATGACAGAAAGCAATCACAAGAAATTTCTACAAAATACGATTAGTTTAACTAAGTCTATGCCCACACATCCTATTCAGAAACAAGCCAAATACATTTTTAACAGGTCTTATTTCAGAAGGACAGTAGACTAGTTAAGTGCAAACTTAATGGACAACAAAACGATCAAGCATAAAACCAAGCAGATTCAATTGAATAGCTTTTTGAAGGCACCAGGTGCATTCCTTTGACTGCCATCCTTGACCATTTTCCTTTCAACTATCTCTGTCTCAATTCGCCCTGCTTAGCCTCTCTCATTCTTCTCTTTCTTACCTTGTCTGTTTACTTCAAAGCTCCAACTCTGGGGCAATATGCCTGGGTCAAGCATTAACTGTTCTAAACAGGATTTTATACACCTCATGCAAAAATCCTCGACGGATTTAGTTCGTTTATCCAGCTTCTCCAAAGTCTTCCAGAACACTCAAAGTAAAACGTATGTGGAGCCCATGGACAAAGGTTCCTCTGAAGTCTTAAGACTGGCAAAGCAACGCCATTTTATCACGTATCTCCTGTGATAACTCACCTTGGCTTGAGGAAGACTTACACGCCCATCTTGCTAACTAATTTTGACAGGAGGATGCATATTGGTCTAGCGTTGCTGCTTGGTAGCGCTAAACATTTTAAAAGTGCAGTTCTTACCTTGCCAACTGCTACAGCACAGCAAAGGCTAACCTCAACTACGCCTATACCAGAGATGGGGTCGCATTCCCATATTTTATTCGACAAGTGAGGCAAACACAATTCTAAGTAGACAACATAATTTCCAAACAGAAATATTCTAAAACATTTTCACAATTCCAAACACGTAGGCCTCATCCTATTCATCGAATACCAGGCCATCTTGAGGGAAGGAAATAAAAAGATCACTCAGCATCAAATCGGTTTGCGAAAGATTTAAAAAAAAAAAAACATCCCAAATAATTTAATTAGCCGGTATATCAAGCTTTATATTTTTTTGAATGTGACGTCGCTTCCGTTAAAAAACACTGTTGGTCAAGAACATTGCTCTTCCGCTACCTCAGACACCCATTTCCAAGCGACGCCTACCCAATGGCTCACAAGCTGGGGGGATTAAAGACTGTGATGGTTTCCATGGCATCTCCCGTGTGAGGCAAGCAGGCGCCATCCATCCGCTGGTGATTGGATATCGGGGTTGTGCCTCGGAGCGTGGCTCCATGGGGCACGGAGGAGCAGGCAGTGGGGCCCCTTTGATTTCCAATTTGGACTCACATTAGAGTGCACAGAAATTGTTCCTAGTGTCACACTGCATGCTTGATTACGTTTTTCATTTGTGGGCACCATTGTTGCCTCACATCAGGGAGCACTGGTTTACGTTCATATTTGCATAGTGCACATTTCTGTTAATGCCTTCCCATCAGACAACGGGTTCATAATTTGTGCTCTGTTCTGTTTTACTTGTGCGTGTGCTGTAAGTATTTATGTTTGTGGCGAGGCAAATTATTGGTTTGAAAAGGAATGCGTGGACCAATTTCCTTCAAGCTTGGAGAGGCTGAGAACCTTCCATTTAATCAAAAGTAATCCAGCCGTACCCAAGCGCTGTTTGGGAATCGATGAAGCGGTTAGGATAATTATTGATGTTACAGTAAGCTGTGAACTACTGTGCTTGTCCTCAATACTCATTTTGTCAGTTGTTGACAAGGAAAATAGAAAAAAGCGTCAAAGGAGTGAGGTCACGTAAGGCAATGAATGGTCCTCGTGCGATCTTTGTTCTATTTTGTGAATGGTCTCTTTAATTTAATGTATTTCTGTCAGTGACTGGGTAAGTTATTATAAGTAGCTTGATAGTTTGGGTGCTGATAAATCTGCTGTGGGTGTGTTTACAATATTCAATGGCCATTTCAATTATCACATTATAGTCGATGTTGTTGCAGTTTGCTACCTAATATATTTACAGTACACTGAATAAAGCACTGTTATTGTCAATTTGTTAGTCTATATACATTTTAAGGGTCTCTTTACCAGACCCTCTCTCGGTTAAAACCAGGGTACGTAAGGAGGAATGCTGAGAAGAAACCAGCTCGTCACAGTCACTTCCATCTATTCAGTTTCTCCATTTAACCTCCAGGCAGTAGAAGCTGCATGTTTTTTGGGGAGTTTGTGTGTTAAAAAAATTTGACGCAATGTGGGGAAGAGGACATGACCACTGATCTGAGCCCAGACAGGTGAACAAAGGGCCGGTGGGGGAAGGTGGTGCCATATGGAACTGGGGCTGGGGAAGGTGGTGCTTTAAGGAACCGGGGCTGGGGGAAGGTGGTGCTATATGGAACCGGGGCTGGGGGAAGGTGGTGCTTTAAGGAACCGGGGCTGGGGGAAGGTGGTGCCATATGGAACTGGGGCTGGGGGAAAGTGG
>JAVQJS010123212.1:0-20709 GCA_036024795.1 Galaxias rostratus | reverse complement strand
TTAGCTCCATTTACGAGGCAAAATAGAGAAACGGCCAGCTACCTTTACATTGCTGACTTAAGACAAGCTATTGGGGGGATCGCCCTTTTCAAGCTTCTGTCAATGTAAAGGCATGTTTTTGCTGTTATACATTTTTTTTTCTTGTGCAATGTCTGAACTGCATCAAAGAGAATTGGAGTGCTTGCTTATAGGTCAGATTGGCACATACCATCATCAGATTAGGCAGGGGTAGCGTTATTAGTAAAAAAAAAAGATAAGAGACAAGCCTTTTTAAAATGTATGTAATCCAGCGTGTAAAAGCAGTATTCTTCTCAAGTATCTAATTAGATGTTTGTTCTGTATCCTCCAGGGGGCTCTCGCTTCCAGCCCGACCCCAAGCTGCTAGACTTTGGACAGTCCAGTCCCGAAGACAATGACCTGTACAGCACACGCAGCTGAGACCCCACCAGAGTCTGTGGAGAATGGCACTTATCATGCAGGAAACCAAGGATGTAGCTCAAGAAAACTAGTTAATAACTGCTGCATGACACAGTAACCAAATCAATTCCTGCTGGAAGGAATATTCTTCTCTCCACATAAAATGAATCACTGCCATGGACAGCATGCGGTTGGTACATGCAGCTGGCAGCACTTTTCACAGAGCCTATATCATGCGGATGATTGAATTGAGCTGAGTGTAGATTGGGACACAGACACACACATAGTCGTTTACTCACTGCCGTCATTAGGAGGTCCACAGTTAGGTGTGTTGTGTAGCATTCTTCCAGCGTGTGGTTTGAGAGCGAATTGACTTGTGCCCATGGTGCAGCTTTGACAGTCATGTTATATAGGCTTTGTGTTAATGTAATTGAACCAACACTACATGGATGTGTCTATATCCTTGTTCCAATTAAAAATATGTGCGCTATTGACAGAGATGGTATTCTACCTTAATACACCGGTTAATTTGTCCTCATGTGTGCTAGTAGTTTGTGGAGACCCTCAATATAAATCTATATTTTCAAAATAAATTGTGTGTTGTGCCACAAACCAATATCTAGTTCTGTTTCACAATTTCTATAAGGTCAATCTGTGTGTCTTATATTTATTCAGAGGGGTGGATGCTTTGTCTTTAATCCGTAACAACGGAAGAGTGGATGATTTGCGTAACACCACTGATATATGCTGGCGGGCAGGCCATACAATATGATAGGGCAATGGAATGCTCTACCCAGTCACAGCTCTGTTAAGCCCTGGACACGCTGGTCCCACATGCTTCAAGTTAGGCTTCGTCTCCCATACACACAGAAACCTCATCCTCCCCAGAGGGGTTACACTGTCAGTTCATCTTTACGGCCTGTTTTACTGCTCCTCAGTCTCTCATAAAAGCCTTGCCATAAGACCCCTGTGTGTGTGTGTGTGTGTGTGTGTGTGTGTGTGTGTGTGTGTTATCAGCTGCCTGCCCAGATTCCCTACGTACGCTGTATAAAAGTTAAAGTTTACGTCAAATGGATCAACATCTGCAAACAGTGAATGAATCCACCGAAGAGCCACCAGGAGCCCCCCAGGCTTTGAGGAAGTACATCTTCCACGTTTTCTATTGTCTGCTGCCCAGAGGTGTGGCCCCCACATTCACACCCCCAGCTCCTTGCCAACGCTACCCACGGTGCACCCCAGAGTTTATCTCTACTCAGCAGCAGTGGGATCGTAAGTAGGGCGTCCCCTCAGAGCAGGACTGGGGCTGGGAAAGTTGGGAGAGACTGGGGAATAGCATGCTCTTTTTGATCACACAGCCTGTTAGCGAGGCAGTATAGTACGCTCTGCACTGCTGCTCTGCTTCTGAGGGGTGCTGGTTTCTGTCCGTTTTTCCAGAGGCCTCAGAGCCCCTCGGAATGGAGGCTGTTCTCTGAGCCTTCGACCCTGACTGTTCACCCCATCGGCCCTGTACAGTTTTTTTCCGCGCCAGGGCGTGCGGGCCAATCTTCCCAGTGTTCAGACAGAAAAAGATGCCCCTACGTCCATCAGACAAACACCCATAACTCGCTAAATCATTGTGAACCTAAACACTTCAGTTGTAATAAGAAAGTGTTGACGTGTCTGTTTGTGTGTGTGGCATTTAAAAAAATTTTCCCATGCCTTTAGGTCAGCTGATTAGTAGTGGCATTGTGACTGGTTTGGGCCACCACTCATATTTCACGAGAAAGGGAGGTTGTGCTTACTATTTTAGGATTTTGAATGTCCCTGGCAGGTTTCTCAAAACATGTGTTTGTTATTGGCTGTGCAAGAGAGTTGATTGATAACACCGTGTTCTAGCCTTATTTTCTCTACTGTGAAGATATCCTGTGTGGTGTTACAGTACAAGCATTGCATCATAATGAAGTGTAACACCGTATGCATGTACTTTCTCATCTATAACCTCTCAAACTCAGTCCTCAACTCCTTCCCCAGACAGACATATTGACCTCCTGATGATCTAGAATACTGGGAGAAACATTCTGTTTCTGATGTTAGACATGTCAATAAAAAAAGGCCAATGTCCGCACGTACACGCACACACACACACACACACACACACACACACACACACACACACACACACACACACACACACACACACAAACACACACACACACACACAAACACACATACACACACACACACAGACAGATGTGAAGAGTTTATGAGGCAGACTAAGATGAGTTGTGTGTTTATGGTCAACAGCCAAGAGAACAAGATCGAGAATGTCTTTTCTGGGTCGTCGGTTGGGTTGTATGTGTGTTCCTGTTTATGGTAGGAAAATATGTGTTGTATATCTAACCATGTATCTGCATAGTTGAGTGACCTGACTATAAATGTAGGCCTTACCCATTTAAACAATTATCGGGAACTTTATTATAAGACCATATCTGAATATTCAGCCATACTGTAACCTCTTCCACAAAACACAAGTTACACAAGTGATACATTAAATAAATCAAATGTATTAGTTTTGACAATTTAACATACTGTACACAATACAATCAGAAAATAATAAAGGACCAGACCATGAAAGGAAAAAATATCTTAATTTAGATAAATAAAAATGCTAAGAAGGAACAATTGCACCAAATAGAGAACATATTTTTATCTAGATTTTGAAGTAGTCAGGCTCTGGTGCGAGTCTTGGATTTTCCAGACGTATGTTCCAGCTATTTGTTGCATCGTAACTCAACACTGGTTCAGCTTTTTGTAGTTATTGACGTTTTTGAGTTTCTTCCCTGAAGTACTCAGGGGATAGTTAGCAGACCTGTCACACATGACCTAAGTGGTCTAGAAAGATCACGTTGGATAACTTTGTCTGCATATAGCTCTTCATTGTATGGCTGACTTCAAATTAATTTAAGATTTTATTGGAGGGGCTAAAGAAGATAAACAGTCAACCAAGTCAGATATTGATGGTTTACAGGCTGTTTTATTGTGGGAATACGTATTCAGATTGTTATGGGCATTGTGGTCATCAGGAGCACACATGGGCATTGAGGCCATCAGAGGCTACCCTGAATATGCAGGCACATAGCATTTGTAAGTGATATTTATTAAACTGTTAGCATTGCTCTGATGCTTGAAGTTCCAGATAAGCAGGCTTACAAACACACAGACACACACACACACACCACCCAGTCTATTGATTAAAGGAGTTGTGATGTACCCGGTCTCAGAGATGTAAACACATCCCTCATTAACTTTGGCCAGAGGCCGTAATGAAAAACCACTGAAGGGTGTCCTGTTGCCCTCCACTCTCTTCTCCCACTCTTCATCTGTTTTCTTCTATCTCACTCTCCCTTTCCTTCTTTTTCTCTCTCTTTCTCCTTGTACCGTCCCTTTGTGACTGACTCCGCATCCGCTGGGCTTGTGTAAACATTTCCCATGGCTTATCTGTGTGCCGACGGTGAAAATATGACACATTCATAACAAGCCAGGAGGTTTATCTCATTAATAGGGATCCTCCATTCCAGGGTCCGAGGGCCCCAGCAGGGGACGGCCTGCGCTGTTACCCGGGAATTAGTGCCAGATGAAGGCCATGTTCACAGGGTGAGGTATGCTGGGCAGCAGACTGCTGCGGCACTGGAGACTAGCGATAACCCTGCAGAACATGGCCAAAGACACATCTTGATCAAACTTGTGCCTCTTTTCTGGAAAGATTGGGAAAGAGGAAGTGGGAGAATAATGAGGAATGCAAAGGGAGGGAGAAGCCGAGAAAGAGATAGAGAGAAGGAAAAACAGAGGGAGAGAGAAAGAGAGCTAAGGAGTGAGAGGGGAGAGAATAGGGAGTTAATAGATGGCCAAAGAGAAACAGTTGTTCTGATATGTCTGGGGAGCTTCCAGCTCCGATTGGTGAGGTGAGGACGATGATGATGGGGATGACGATACCATGACGCGTGAGAGCCTTTCCTCCTTTGGAACAGTGAGGGTACTCCGGGGGACAATAAAACCCTGGGCCATGAGGCCCACTGCCTTGCGCCTTCCCACTCTGCCTCTGCACAACACACAATTCCAGATTGAGAGTTGAACCACAAGCTCACGGGCTCTTCTTGGATTGAAAAGGGGAAAAACACAGCTGATCGTAACAAATGCACTCCGCGGACCAGGTTCTCAAGCTTTTTAAGGTAAATGCGCAGGTTTTTTGTTGTTTTTGTTTAAGTAAGGACGGTGTAGTGTTACTCATTGACAATCCCCCACTGTCCTATGATTCATTCTTTGTTAGTAATGTGAATTGATTAAATTCAAAACAGATGGGATTTGCACATTAATGTGGGTTAGAGGAACATTGTAAATAGCTATGGTAAATGGGAAAATGTTGTGAAATCTATCATTTTGTGTGATTGCAAAACAGATGGCAGTAATTGCAAAATTACAATAAAAACATTGTTAATTGTTGTGTACTGCCATTTCACAAACACACTATTATATTATCATTTTTTTAAAAGAAGATAATGGGTGTTTATTGATGTTGATGAATCTGCAAAAAAATAAAATAATAACATGAATGTTTCTTGTTGAACTCACTTTCGGTTTACTAACAGCTTGCAGAGGACAAAATTGCAAAAGGAGACGGTGAAGAGGTTTAACCGACACAAAACGACCGGCTCCAAAATGACAATCTCCATTGAGGTAACTTCTATGGACCGCTCCTCTAGTTCCACGTTCCCCACGGACACACCCTTCCCTATGAACTCCTCTGTGCTTTGTCCAGACTGGCCCTCCGTACCCCAAACCACCCTCATCCCCTCTCTCTACAGCATTGTCTGCCTGCTGGGCACGTTCGGCAACGCCCTGGCAGTCTGTGTGTTGGCTCAGGGGAGCGGCGGCAGGAGAACCGTGGCCAACACCTTCATGCTGAACCTGTGTGTGTCCGACCTGCTCTTCCTGCTCTCATTGCCTCTTTGGGCTGTCTACTACTCCCTGGGCTACCACTGGCCCTTTGGTCGTCTGGCTTGTAAGCTGTGCGGGGCGCTTCTCCACCTCAACCTCTACGCCTCTATCTTCTTCATCACAGCAATGAGCGTGGACCGTTACTTGGCCATTGTGTACCCGCTGCGCTCCCAGAGGGCCCGGGAGCCCTTCTACGCGCAGCTCACATGTGTGCTGGTGTGGGTGTTGGCGTGCGCCTGCACCACCCCCATCCTGGCCCTGAGGGACACCCACAACCTGCCGGAGTACGAGGTGGAGGCCTGCGTCATGATCTACCCCCATCAGAACTGGTTCCTGGGCCTGGCCTGGATGAAAATGCTGCTGGGCTTCTTGCTTCCCCTGGCTGTCATCTCCTCCTGCTACTGCGCCATTGCGCGCCATCTGCTGGGCTCCCCGGGCCTGGGGCCCAAAAGCGGGTCCCAGGAGCGGTCTGTCGACAGACCGCAGTCGTCCAGAGGGAAACCGGCAGAGCCGCAGGAGGCCCACAGCAGGTCAGAGACTCGCGCCAGGTCACCCACCCCCTGCGTCAACCCGAGCCACGGCGGCGGACGAGCCCTTGAGGGCCGAGGTATTGACAGCCGGGTGGTAGAGCGGGTGCTGTGGACGGTAGCCGCCGTGGTTCTGGCCTTCTTCCTCTGCTGGTTCCCCTTCCACTGCGTGACCCTGCTCCACGTGCTGCAGAGTCAGGATTGGGTGGCCGGTTGCTGGGTGGACTGGGTCATCCACAACCTCACTTCGCTCACCCTGTGCCTGGGCTTCTCCAACAGCGCTATCAACCCCGTGCTCTACTGCTTCCTGGGGAACCACTTCCGGGGCCGCCTGGGGGTCCTGTGGAAGAGCCTTTGTGCGTGCATGAGGGCCCGCAGCGAGGCGCATGCCCAAAAGAGGGGCTCGTTCAGCACCAGGCTCAGCTCCTTCTCCAGGAAGCTCAGTGACCTGAAGGACCTAGGGCCTCTGGAGGTCCCCGGTCCTGCGTAGGAGCCCCGCCCCCCTTGGGGAATGAGACTGTTTCCATCCGCTTCCCCTTGCCTCCCCTCAGCATGACTCGCTCTGGGCCACCTCCTCCCTCATTCCCACTGCTGATCCCACCGTTCCATCTAGAATGTGGTCCTGAGATGCCGTTAATGATTGATTGAGTGAAATTCCTGAGGAGCATGAGTCCACAGGGCTAACAAGATCCTGAGAATGTAAGGGGGGGGGGGGTCAGCAGATAACTCCTGTTTGTTTAGCTCTCTTATTATTTTGATTATAAGATTTATGTTACTGTGTTGTGTGAGTTATTTCATGCATTGTGTATCATAAGTCACACTGTACAATAATACAGTGTAGGTCTATCAGAAAACAAGATGTGTTATTCCTGTGTATCATGTTCAATGCAGTCTGATGTATAATAAAGAAAGCATAAAAGCCACCTTAATGGGTTGTGTTACATGTGTCGTGTGGCTCTTGCAGTTAGCACAGAGGATGAAAATGACAGAGTAATGGCACTGTCGTTGTGAGTTATTTTGGTGTGAAAATCTTTTATTCCGCCATTATCTCTCCATTAATGGAACAGCTGTGTCGCTGCAGTCCCCTCTGAGCCTTAGCACGAAAGCCTTGCAGATGGCTGCTTAGTCTGTCTCTCCCCTCCTCCTCCCTTATTTTACACATCCCACCATCCGTATCCAGTGTCGTGCTAATGTCCTGTTAATGCAGTACTGCGTCTGACCCCCCTGGTGACATTCAGATCTCAGGGAGACGCGCTGCCGATCAATGCTGCCTCTCAGGAGTGTGTTTGTCTCCGGTTACGGCCCTACATGTTTCCATCTTCATTGATCCTGTCCATACAGCCAATGAATAGGCCCGTGTCTAGGATCTCTAGACTGCCGCATGAAACAGACTCGTTCAATTATGGAGTTAAATAGACAATGGTTACGCCCCGCTGGAGAAGTCCTGTCAAAGCCTCTGGGTTGTAGTTGTTAAAACTAAAGAAAAATGAGCACAGAGCCGCATATCTTTGCAGCATTGTTTGACATTCTGTTTTTGTGCCGTACTGGGAGTGAAGTTATTTGCTTGCTCATACTTTGAACGGAGGAGGACTAATTAAAGAAAGGGCACCACATGTGAGCACTTCCTCGTGTAGCCACTGGATGGAGATGTTTTGCCTCGGATGCTCAGACTCAGAGGCATCATCAATGACTCATTCTGAATCTGAGGAAGAGACATGCCAAGTTCCTCTGCTTAGGTTCTGTAACGACGGCCACGACTAATGACTAAAAGATGATAGCGTCCTTTCACCGCATATAGATGAAAGCCGTGAAGATGCGTGGATGGTTCTGAGAAAAGGGAAGCTAATAAAGACCAATAATAGGGCCAGTTAGTTTGACCGTCTTGCAAGAGCGACCGTTCCAGCCTGTTATGGACTGACAGATCCAGGGAAAGTTGGTCCATTCTATGAGCCAGGTCACCGCGACCCGTTTGCACTCTGCGAGTTTGATTGTTTGAAACTCCGTAATACAAAGGAGTGCACCGAACACCGTTGCCGCAAAAGCGGTACTGCGATGCGTTGTGGTGGTCTCGGCTTGTCTGTGCCACTGAGCTAAAGGCCTGCAATTAGATTTCTCATCAAGCGTGCCACCTGTTCTCCGCATGTAGTGGTATCACACCACTTTGGTGGTCACTTTCGTAAAACATAGTTAGGAAATTTGGTTTAAAATGGAAATCCAGGGATGAAGAATGACTTCAAGAGCTGTCTATCTTAGCACACCTAATGATGTTAAGGAAAATGTAAAAGCTGAGCACGACTTTAAGCCCCAAGTGTGAGGATGGACGTTTGTTACTAGTATGAGGTTACTATAATGAATGGGAACGACGATATCCCCCAGTTCTATGAATTTGTAAGAGAATCAAGTTTGCTAAATAAAATAAACACACAATCTATGATGTGTAGGGAGAGAGTACAAACTGTTTCATATTTATGTCTCTGAAATAGATGCTGAGATCAGCTTATATACACAAGTCAATACATAAGTTGCATTTTTTTGAGAGAAGGTGCAGACAATTTGTGCCTCCTTGTGCACACAAAGAGGATTATGCCAGAGATAGAGTACTGCAGAAAGCAAATTACTTCTATCCTAAAATGGGTGAAATTTACATTATTTCCTCATGAGCAAAGCTATCGTTTCCTGTATTGTGCACAACTCTAAGTGGTGCATGTGTTTGCTCGAGGGTAAGGGAGTGCGTGAGTGGAGGGAAAGAGATAAGAGCTTGAATGTATACACTGAAAGGTTAGAGGTTAGAGAGCACACTCAAGGGTTGGAGAGAGGGCGAGCGAGAACGCAGTGTTTGCCAACTAAGCTTGTCGGAAATCCATTTAATCTGAGACACTATCCAGCTGCACTCACTGTGCTTGGAATGGAGAAAGCCTAACAGTTAAGACATTACCTAACTTGAGGTTGAAGGTGTCAGAGCCTTCAAGCTTTTCAGGGAAAGACCAGAACAGAAACAAGTGCAGAGTAGCAATAGGGAGAAGGAAGACAAGCCCCTGGACGGACCACAAACCACTGCAATGGACGAGCTGTGGGTCTACCATGGAGACATTGGCAAGGGCGAGGGGGAGAAGAGGCTCTGGGAGTCAGGGAAGGACGGCAGCTACCTGATTAGAAACAGTGACAGTGTGGCCGGGGCGTACTGTCTCTGTGTGCTGTGAGTATACTGGACTCTTGTTTACCCATTCTCACGTACAACATCCAGGAAATTATTACTTTGAGATGATACGCATATATTACCATCATATGTGTGAAATTCAGTGCTAGAGAAGATTTAAATGGCTTAAACGAATAACACACAAAAAAATTGAATTCTTTCAGATGAAAGTAATGCTTCATGGCCCTAACACACCGAGATAATTATAATTATCAAATAAAAACGGCTTACCACTATTAGAGATTCTCCATAATTTTAGTTTGCTATTTTGCAAGGCCTTTCTATTTTGGCCAACTGCTTCATTTTTATGTAAAAAAAATCACTGGGACGTTCCCAATATTCAGCGATCCATGAAATGGAGTAAATTGTTTCCCTTGAGTCCATTATTCATGTGACGCCTGGGAACTGTATGGCATGTTCCCCTCTAGTCTCAATATTTTCACCTCCTGTTTACTGAAGTCTACGCTGGGTCTTCTAGGCTTACAACAACGTGTGTGTTTGTGTTCCTTCGTCCTGACAGGTGTAAAGGATTGGTTTACACGTACAGGATCTATCTGGAAGAAGGTGGTTCGTGGACGGCTGACGTAAGACATCCTTTGCCCCTTTTCTCTTTTTCTGTTGACTAAATCTCTGTCTTTTGCTCTGTGCTGTAATAAGGACTGTTGTGCTGCTAAAGCATGACATTGCCGTCAGGATTGCGCTTGTCTCAAACGAACCGAAGTTCTGTTTAAAAGGGAGCGCATGGTAGAACCGTGTTACAGAGCATTTGTCCCTGAAGCGTTTTGAAATGGCAGCTTTATAAAGGAAAGTATCTCAAAATAAAAGATGAGCTGTGAAATCGCTCAGGATCCCATCCGGGCAGTGAGACCTAGAATGAAGCTTGACAACATCCTGATAGGATGTGTATGAGTGCTGCGGGTCTGCAAATTCTATATAATATGGCTATCAAAAGGCCATGTTTTTGTCTGGCAGCTTCGCTAGATGTTGCTCTAGCTGGACATCTTTATTGCGGCCTATATTGACAGATGAATGAAAACATGAAATCCCCACCTGGTACTTCAGTTGCTGAAGTGTAGCCTATTAAGATAATGCTAGCTTTCCGCTGGTCTCTAAAACTGGCTTATTAATAAGTAAATGGCTGTTGAACGCCGACAATACGTTTGTGGATAAGCGTGTAAGGAGGGTTGTGTTTGGGTGTCCGAGCATTTTTGTTTGCGTCTGACAGCGCCTTGTGTCTGTATCGCATGTCTTCCTGAGGTAAATCTAGTAGAGTAAAAGAGCTTATTTCAGGCCTGAGTGAGAGAGCCAGACCTGTCCCCTGAATATTCCCGCGGGGGTTTTGATGTGGAGATGGTGCCACTGACTTCCTATCTGCCTCTTGCTTTTAGACCGCTCCGGGTGTGCCGAGACGATTATTCCGGAAAATCAAAAACTTGATAGCGGCGTTCGAGAAACCGGACCAAGGCTTGGCCATTCCACTCCTCTACCCCGTCACGGCTGAGAGACGAGGCCACACACAACCACAGACACTAACTCTGTCAAACAGCCCCCCTCCCACACAAAGCCAACCAAACCATTACCTTGATCAGGCTCGTCGACAGAGAAACAGCAAGCGAGGCATGCACAAGGCTCTGGGTTAGCCGAGGCCTAGGAATGCTAGCACAGATTCCTCCACCATGTAGATAAAAGTGGAAATGTAATTTAAACTCACATTGGTTTTAAAGGTAGATTTGTGCTTTACACAATTTGTGTGCAAATGTCCTATAAGGTTTTGCTTTAGTATAACTTAACAGTGCGTTTAGGCAGCAATTTTAAAGACTTAAGTAAAATCAATTTTTTGAGTATCTCCTAAACTATATGTGTACTTCATGTAATGACATTTCGTAGTTTTGTCCGAACATATATTTTCAAGGAAGAGTATATCATATATGTACCCCGGTGTAATTTCTCCAATCAAAAATAAAGTAACGTTCAGTGTTTACATTTTAATTGGATTTTAGTTGTGAAAAAAAGCTGTTGAATAGTTTGTCCTAGTCATTCCATTAAAGTAAGACTTCTACTCAAACTTTGTTGTTAAAAATGTGAGTGTTTCATTTTAATTCTGCCAGTGTTTTCTTGTCTATTTGTAGACCTATGCAATTATATAAAAAAATATGAAGACATTTGATTTATGATGTTATGGACTATTTGAATATTTATGTAGCCTTTGCGTTTGAAGCAATTGAGTTACATGACATGGTACACACACATTATTTTGTTTCAGAGATGTCTATGTATGATGCATGCTATCAATTTCTTTCTCTCGTGCAAACCAATCTCAGTCTGATCTGCGGTAATGTGAAAAGAAAAATTCTATTTGACATATTGAACTGGTTTCCATGGCGCAGATGGTGTCTATCAGAATGAGTTGAGAAAAATCTGACATTCATTCTCCTTGACATGACTACCTCTATGCAACAGAATCCCATAGGTAGGCAGAGAGAGAGAGAGAGAGAGCGAGGCGGAAAAAGAGAGGACATCCACGCACCCGCAATCTCCTTCCTGAGGATGAGCGGCTGTTACCTAGCAACCGAACCCTCAATCTTTTTTACCATGGTGACAGGGTTGGAGAGAATCAAGCAGAGCATATGGTAAAGAAGGGAAGGAGCGTGGCAGACGATCAGCGATGTGTTAGCGGTAGAATGTACATCACCTGCTCGCAGCATATGCAGAGCGCTGTCCTGTCATCCGACTTTCAAAAGAGAAAAACAAACAAGAACTAATGATGGGCAGATGGCACAGAGCGAGCGAGAGACCATAAAATATTGAGAAAAAAAGGAGGCTAGAGAAACACAGATTACAGAGGGAGATAGTAAAAGGCTGCAAAAAAGTAAAACGTTAAGGAAAGAGTAGTTGGTTTAACTTAATTGGAAGTGGTTTGCTAAAACTCTTAATTGGCAGTGCTTATTGAGAGCCGAAGCCGAGTAACAGAAGGTAGCCAAGTGTAGGTCTTGTCCCTTCAGCACGGTCCACCCACACACACACTGGGCCTCATCTGTCACAAACGGTCATCGGATACACACATGGTGCTTGCGGGCAGCCATTGTGGTAGGGTGAAGAAGCGGCATAAGTGTGGAGTTTAAGTACTAGAAATGTTGGGGGTGGAAGGGTACAGTAGGTGCTTCATAAAAAGAATGAGTGCATTTTCTGCCTTTCAAAGAGGTAGCGGAAGGAAGGAAGAAAGAATGCGCCGTGTCAATTGATTCTCACAAAGTAACCCAATAATTCACACATAATAACTTTAATTAGCACTGTAACCCAAGAAAGTTTGATTTTTCAGCGAGAATATTTACTATAGCCATGTATAATTTCTTTGCAAAACTGTAATTGTTTTTCTATTGATTAACAATACTGACACTTATTCATGAACAACATAATTCTTAGTTGAGCACTTTTTTTTCCCAAGCACTGACTGTACATTCTTGTTTCGAGCATACGGACAGTCAACCTACTGTTTTAGCAGACTAGAGGCAGAAACACAGCTTTCTTACTCTAAAGGGGAGTGTCACAATCGACAAGGCCTCTCTTTGCACAATATGTAAACGATATTATATCCGAGGTAAACCATGTAGGAACTCAAATGGCAAACAGAGAGCTTCTTGATATGAGTTCATATCAGGGCAAGGATTATTCACTGGCAATCCCGCGGACTCCAATTCGACCGTTCATTGAAGTCGAGCAGAAAGTTTGATATGATAAGCAGTGCAGAGAGAGCGACGTCTGTCTGCCTGTTTGTCTGTCTGTCCCCAGTCTGGATAGAAAAGCAAAGCCACAGCCAAACCACACAGCTTGTACCACGGTTAGAAACTCTACATCAGACGATAATAATAAAATACCATCATTTTGTCACAATTAAAGGCATTTGGAAATCTTTTTTTTTCTTCTTCTTCTTCCCTCAATATCTCTCTATGTTTTCGATGCAGTATAGAAACGTTAGAATAAATCCTGGTTGTGTAAAAACAGGCAGTCTTTGGTGGGAGGGGGGGGGGGAGGTTGATCACGGCGGTGGGCTTGGGGATTGGGTTGTGGGGGGGGGGAGGGCAGGGTCGGTACTAGTTAGGGGTAGGGTGGGTGCTGGGTTGGGCCAGGTCAGGGCGGGGTTGGGGTGGCTGCGTTGGGTGTCTCTGTTACCTGCCCCCCACCTCCGTCACAGTCATGAAGTGGATGTTGGAGGGGCAGTCAGACAGCTCAGGCTGCTGCTCCGTGGCCAATGAGTAGTAGCCGTCGTAGCCCTGCACCCGTCCCCCCGACAACAGCTGCTGCCTCTCCCCCTCGCTCCAAGCCCGGCTCCCTCCGCCCCCCTCCTCTACCCGCCTCTTCTCTCGCTCCCAGGCTCCGTCCACTGCCCGCTTGCGCGCCTCCTCCTTCACACGCTCTCTCTCCTCTTCCTCGCTGCCCCCGTAGCGCACAGACAGACACAGAGGCCCCTGCTGGAGGGTGATGTCAGCGAAGCGCCGAGTCCTGCCGTTCAGCGTCGCGCTCATCTGGGACACGCTCACATTGACCCCGCTCTCCAAGACGCGGCCCCCGACCCCCAGCCCCAGGCCCAGGTCCTCTTCTATCGGCCGGGACTGCAGGAAGTGATGCGTGTCACAGCCACGCATGGTGAAGGTGAGCCCACTTAGATACACGGCTCCGTTGAGGATGGCTGCTACACGCCGGCTGTCTTCGCTGGCCACGCCGATGACCTCGGCACTCACGCGGCCGTGGGCCACGGCAAAACGAATGCTGGGGCCTAGGAGGGAGGGGCGAGAGGTAAAGGGGGGCGGGCCCTGGGGCCGGCTACAGGTGGAGCCCACAGGCTCTGACACCAGCGGTAGTCTCTCCAGAGAGATGAAGCTCCTGAGCTGTCTCTGCAGCTCACACTGGATCCCCAGAACCACCTGGAGGGACGGAGGTGAGATACCTGTGTCAGACTTTAGTCAGGAACACGCCGCATTATCAGGTCAGGTGGAGGCGGTGGAGTATCTTTAGATTTAATGGGAAATGGGTTATTCTGGTCCTTTCCTTTACTTTTCAGCTCCGTCTTCATATTAAGAATGAATGTAAAAACAAAGAAAAGCTAACAGCAATGTTCTATGAATAATATTAGAATTACGTTATCACTTGCTGGGATTGACTAATATCATGGAGGGGGGTGGGGGACATCATTACGGACGGAAGGTAGGGGGGTCCCACCTTGCTTGAGTCCCAGTCCTGGGTCTTGGTCTGGGTCTTCATCAGCTCGTAGGCCTGCTCCATGCTGCTCACCTCTGGCTTAGGGAAACCAGGCACCACGTTGTGGAGCTGGAAGCCAAACAGCTGCAGCCAACTGCCAATGTCTAGGTACACAAACATACGGCCACAACACCCACAGAAACACAGAGACGACCACCCACGTGTGAACAAACACATCAACACACACCCAATCATGCAAACACAATTGCAACGCGCGCAGACAGACCAAGACCAACCCAAATTCAAACATACAGATTCACACCCACAAGCAGAAAGACAGACAGAAAGAACAAGGGGAAATGTTAACCAAGGTGACATGCTGTGAAGTAAACAAGGAGTCACGGCTCAGGCAACAACCCCTCAACGAAAAGAAAATAGCATATCTTAATGCCCGTGTGTCTCTACTGGCAACGGCAAGAGATGAACAGATTTTCTTGGCGGTAAACAATCTGCCTGTAGGAAAAACGTGACAGACCGATTGAATGTTCCATTACGGAGGAAGGGCACACACGCTCACCGTCCTCCTCCATTCGTCCTCCCACTGGTCCGTTCCATCTCCCCTACCACACATGCTATTTTGTCCTCACCGCAAGAGAGACACCAGGCAACAGGCCGCTGATGGTGAGGAGGACACGAAACTGATGCCTCTAAATACAAAATGACCACCGCTGCATCCGCCCCCCCCCTCTCAGTCACACCATCACCATCTGCTAAAACCTTTGACCGAGATAAGCTATGACTACTTTACTCTCTGTTGTTATTCCTATGTACAGGATGTGGACATCTGCATGTGAGTGAGTGTGAGATAGTGGGTGGTTGAGCTCTTTCACCTGTGGTAAAGTGAGTGACTTCCTGCACCTGGCCCACAGGGCAGTTGTCCTTGAACGCGTACAAGTTGATCGGCCTGGGCTCTCTGCTCAGCTCCGCCCACAACTCGTGATTGGGCGAGGTCCAGCGGCCGGCCAGCGTGTCGTAGTCACGCCTCCCCAGGTGCAGTAGTCGGGTGAGCGGGTCGTAGAGGCCGCCGTGGAAGCCGATGACCAGCTGGAACTCGGGGTTGGTGTCCTGGTAGACCTCGCCGTACGGTGTGTAGAGCACCTCCTTGACCAGCCGGCCCCGGCTGGAGAACACGGCGCGCGGAGTGCCCACGCTGTCGCACGCCACGTAGTACTCCTCCCCGCTGCTCAGCTCCATGGCGATGAGGTGGCCCTGCAGGTCGTAGTAAAGCGAGGTGATCAAGCTGCTACTGTGGTTGTAGAGGTGGGTGACCCTCGTGGGCCGCGACAAGTCGGCGTAGAAGAACTGCAGCTGCTGCCCGCCGCTGGCCCGCGTGGCCACGCGCCGGCCCAGCCCGTCGTAGCGGTACCACACGCTGCGCTCCGACGGACGGTTGAAGACGCGGGTCAGCTGGCCGTTGGAGTTGAAGCGGAAGAGGTCGCCGCCACGCTGGCGGAGGAAGCCGTCCTCGTCTAGGCTGTACTGCAGCTCGCCCAGGTGAGTTATGCGGTCACGCTGGTCGTAGCGCAATGGGGTCAGCCTAAGAGAACAGCAGACCCGTTCAATCCCACCGAAGAGAAAACGTTAATAAGTTTATACAACATACATAATATACAGTAAACTGAAAGACAGTACCAAAAGTCAAAGGTTTGGTTACACTTTCCAGTTCACTTTATTTGGTGTCCGAATGTTTGACTGGTACTGTACTGTATATATACATTTGTACATAATATACAGTATATCTATTATAGATTCTGCTGTAAGCTCAGGGGGAGGCATACCTGGCACTGGTGCCATGGCTGAGCAGCTTGATGTTGCCGTTCAGGTCGTAGCTGTAGCGCCACTGGGGCCGCTCGTTGACGGCAGCGCTCTGCAGCTGGCTGTCAGCGTCGTACTCAAAGGTGTAGCGCGTCACGTTGCTGTCCACGCCCACGCGGATATCGCAGGCGGTGGTGCGGCCGGCGGCGTCGTACTGCACTGTCATCCAGTAGGCGATGGATTTGAGGATCTCGTACTGCACCTCCACCACCTGGCCGTACGAGTTGAACACCTTGGTGTGCTTCATCAGGTGGGTGGTGATCACCTGGGAGCACGGAGACACACACACACACACACACACAAAGATGGCGCCTTCGTTACACTTCAAACGGGAAGGTTCGGGAGTCCTTTGTTATTGGGGAAGTGGTTAAAATTGGAGTTAGAATTATATTTTCACGGGTGTAATCACAATCTTCTTGTTTTGGGGTGGGATGAAAGCCTCAGTGTTATTTTGAAAATAAGATAATGTCGTAGTCATATTGTAATACCGTACATCAATAATGCTCACCTGGTTGAGGTCATAGAAGATGACGCTGAACTTGCCAAACTGCTCCACCCGCCCGGACACGTCGACGTGGCGATACAGGTCGATGGGCAGGGGGGTCTCATTGATGACCGCCTGCATGCTGGTCACCCGGAAGTTGTTGTAGCTGTAGTCAAACCTGGCATTCACCAGGCCTTCCTCACTGAAGCGAAAGATCTGCCGGCTGGTCAAAGGGCCTACAGAAAGAGGGGGGGACGAGGAACACGTTCGGGTGTGTGGCGTGCGAAAAGAAAACGTCTTGCGTAAGCATTTCAAAGCCGGCCGCATAGTCAAACACATACAGTACAGCCCACACATACTCCAGCCCCCCAACCACCCTAGTGGGGTCATTATGTCTGAGTCATACCTGACTAATTGATTAAATCAGGGACTAATTTGCCGTTGCGAACATCGACGCCAAGTGCCGTCCGTTCAATCTTAACTATCCCCACACCTCTATGACATTTAGCGCTCTGACCTTTCCTATGGAGAACCTAATGAAATCTAAAGACAATAGCCATGATGGGCCAGCGTGCTCCTTAATGTCAGCGCATCAACTTTAACCACACCATCCATCACGTCAGCTGCTTGCTGCTAAAGCTCTCCGTACATTAAGAAACAGAGTCGGCTAATGAAAGGCCATTATGTTGCTATTCATAGTCCCATTGAAATTACTCAAGATTGCTATTAAAATGACTGACTATCTGCTAATGGAAAACTCCAAAGAGCCTCCACAAAACCAGCAGAGAGGGCCCATTGTTGCCTTTTCTCTCGCGTGATGGACTTCGGGATGGATAGAATGAGCTACAAGGAAAATGGGCTAATTGGCCTAAGTATCTTTCCTTGTCTCCTCCACAGAAAGTTGGTAAAATGATCTCGACCACCCTCACTCTGGCTGTCATCTTTCCTCACCGACACCATTGACCCCCCCCCATTCCACGACCACCCCCTCCCCTCTGTGTTTTTGTCCCTCCTCATCCTTTCTCCTCTCAAGGGACAATTACAGCTATCTCGGCACTCTGAGGCTGCATTTGTTCTGCTGAAATGAGATCAGTTAAAGGAAGGTGAGTCTATTCAATGCTAGGGCAAATGATAACGCACGCGCATGAACACACACACAGACACGCAGACAAATGCACACGTGGTCGCAATCTCACGCACATTCGCACAGCTGTGGCGGGCAGATTAGTGGCACCTGACAACCCAGAAACAATCTAAAGAGCTCAGCGTGTTGAGGAACAGTAATAATGATCCCAACCTTCTGAAAGGACTTGGGAAGGCTCAGGAGTTGGAGACGGACCCTGATTGACTGAGTACAACAATGATTCGCTGGAACATGGGTCCCAACAACCCCCACACAACGTGCCATAATGGTACGATTTAATACTCTTTAGAAGAGGAATTTCGGGAGTTCTACAACTACGGATGTTTTTCATGTAAATACAAAACAAATGCTACTATGATGCATGGCTCAAGAGTTGTCGCCGGACACTCAATTTTTGATTTCATCTTGTGCACACCACTGCCATCACCTCACTTTCCGCCGGCTTTACAGGTACACACATACAACTGAGTGTAGTATACTGACAAACAACGGTGGTCTCATATCTACACTTGTGGTCTACCACACATTGTTTCACCATGAGTCACTGAGGCCTGCTCCCTCTGTTCTGCTGGCAGGCCCCTCGCTGTGACTCTGACTCAAAATCAGAACACTCAGTAAGGCGTGATCCGTATTGAGACAAATTTAGTTAATTGTCACATCTCATCCAGCTTTATAACGCATCTTTATGCATGCTGTTGTATTGAAAAAGTAAATAAGCCCATTGCACAGTAAACATTTGTCCGTGCATCTGCGGCGTGAAAGTGTGTCTGTGTGTGTGTGTGTTTGTGTGTGTGTGTGTGTGTGTGTGGGCGTGTGTGTTTGTGTGAGTGTGTGTGCGTGTGTGTGTGTGCGTACCTGTCTGCCTGTAGCGGATGGAGCTGATGAAGCCGTCGTGGGTGAGGTGGATGGTCTTGACGGTGCCAGAGGTCTCGTCGTAGGTGAAGGTCACAAGCGTAGAGTCGTACACCACCTCAGAGAGACGGGCGGCGGGCGTGTACCTGGGCACACCAGAGACACCGTTGTCAAGCATCAACTGCCCCCTCAATCTGTTAGCTCTTGTCATGTAGCAACTAGCCATGTATACACAAAACATCACAGTATGCATAACGTATTTATTTTACTCCGTTGTATTTTTTATAATTTCTTTATGTATACATATTTATCCAACTACGATATAAAATATATTTGTTGGGGCGTTAGTAAATAGTAGACAGTAAATGCAGTGGAAATGCTGTCATTAGAGTGATTTTTATACTGGTGTTATTGTATAGCCTCCTCACCTGTAGATGGCGCTGCGACCGGTACCCAGGTACTGAGTCCTCAGCAGCCGTCCGTCCAAGGTGTAGTCCTGTAAGAAGGAGGCCTGGCTATCGGGGGGCGTGTAGATGTTCCTGTAGTAGCCAATGGACAACACCGACTGCAAGGAGTGGCGCACCATGCTGGGCATCGTCACGGCAACCAGGCGGTCTGTTAGGTCATACTCGAACACGTAGCGCCGCTGGCTATGTAGGAGCAGCATGATGGACTGGAGGGGGGAGATGGGAACATGCACGACATTTGAGTGACAGGGCGACAAAAGGACCAACGTCATTGAATCACTTTAACCTAACGGCTTGCCTCACCCTGTCCACATAAGTGTAAGTCCAGATCTTGCCGTTGACCCAGGCTCTGGAGACCACCCGGCCACCGTCGTACTCCAGCCGCTCGGACCACGCTCCCCGGTGGATGGTCGACAAGAGCCCGCCTCCCGAGTAGCTGACGTTGACCTCCGTGTACTTGCTGCTGGGAGACCAGACGAGGGGGCGGCCCGCGTGGTCGTACTGGATGTGGAGGGTGAACTTCCGGTGGTCATCGTAGATCTTCCCCACCCTGGTGCTCTGGTCAAAGTCTACCGACAGCAGGTTCCTGTTGTGAGCCTGGTGACGCAGACAACAGCAAACCCCAGTTAGAGACGAGCTGGAGATTGGAACAAAATAAAACTCCTCTTCCAGCTTCAAGGTGCAGGGGCAAAATGACAACCTTTAAATCCGCTTAGCGTCGGGGATGAATGCCAGAGCCGACTGAATTGCTTGTCACGTAAGAAATAACGGGGAATTGCTTAAGAAAAGGTTTCCAATTGGATTAAAAGGGACTGTTGAATTAGTGGTTTGTGTAAACACTGCCTGGTCTCCTTCTATGCCCCGGTCCGGGTGCTCTCTCAGTTGAGAAAGAGAGAGAGATTTCAGATGGCAGGGGAAGCACCGTCAACTGACACATTTACGGCCTACTGCCTGAGATCTTTAAAAAACAGCAACTGCACCGCTTTACCACTGCAACAGGAATTATATATAAATCTAGCTTTCTCTCTTTGCTCCCCCTGGCATTTTTTCTCCACTGTTGCTCAAGCGGTTGGCAAGGTGAAGTGTACCACCTATTACAGGTTTTTGTATTTAAAACCAAACAGGGGAAGTGTGTGTTTGTGGTAATGCTATAGTATTAGACGTGCTGGTGGCCGGCACGCTCTGGACTGAGAGGGTTTGGGACTGCCGCGGTGCTGACGTTACCCTGAGGCGGCGTTCGTAGGTGCTGTGGTTGCTCTTGGCCTGCTCCTTCCTCTGCCGCCACTCCACCAGGCTGGGGGCATGGTCACCGGGCAGGCTGACGTTGCAGCGGCTGGCCGTGGGACTGACCCCACCCCCGAGGCCCCCAGGGAGGAGGGGCTCTGTGGTGATGGCCAGCTCCATGCCGCTAGCCAGCGACGCCAGGAAGGAGCCGTCGGCACTCACGCGGTAGGAGCTCTGTGCGTGGTCTATAAGGTGGGGGATAGAGTTGGGGGGACAATAATACAAACAAAAACGCAGATGAGCTTATGAAAAGGAAGGAAGAAGAAAAACCAGTTGAGAACAAAAGGTAGGTG
>JAVQJS010123185.1:0-30701 GCA_036024795.1 Galaxias rostratus | reverse complement strand
AAGAGTACTAAATAATTCTGCACACACAATTTAACACGTACTTACTACAAAAGGCATACATAACCAATATCAAAATAGAAGTATGTACGATCAATACTACTTGGACATTTCACAAACTTGTAAAATAATATTCAGCTAGACATAAGATGTACTTCTGTATGATGACCAGAATTTCTAATGTTCATAATCTGGGCCATAATATTTATATTTATATAATATACTAACGGACTATACTAAGTTTTGAATCCTATTTCTCAGTATTGAGTGTGTGACTGTAAACTCATAATGGAACTGCAATACAACAGGATTTTATGCATACTCATCAGTGATAATCAAGTTTTTTTTTTTTTAAACTAAATTCAGGAGGCTGTACAAATGCTCAGACACGACTCAAGTCATACTCCAACACTAAGGGTCTTCATGCCTATTGAGGTACAGCCTCTAGGTCATACAAAAGATATGACATAATAAATGTTAAATTGTATGATTTTTTTAAATTAACTGGTTTACTGGAAGAAAAAAATCTAACATATACTACTTGATTGCAGGTTTATGGGGTCCTAATAATATAGGTTTGAAATAGACTGAAACATAGAGGTCAATATGGAAAATCAATATATTATACATGATTAGTTAATGACTGTTAGATTGTAATGGTGCTATATCGCTTACTCTTTTGAAAGTGAAAGAACACATTTAGAAGAAAAACAAAACAACATTGTCTCACTCAACTACAGATATTTGAAGTCAACCACTTAAGATCTGGAGATAAAAAAAGTTTATTCTTCAACATATCCTTTTTTTCTTAAATTTTTTCATAATGAGTGATTCCACCACTTGTCCTTTGTAGACAACCTTGAGAAAGACCCAATCAGAAAGATGACCATATTCACTGGCATCTTGTCTTGCAGAACACCAAACGACAACAGACAATTCTGTGGAAAACTTTCTAGCTCCAAGTTGAGATCCGACGAAAAATCATCAGTATTCTTCCTCTGACTCCATATGACTCATTTGAGACCCTAAAGCAAAAGCCACTTCCATTCCTTGTCGCGAAACCCCTGTTCTCTTAGCTCAAAAAAAGAAAGAAAAAAGAAGTATTTTCTTCTTTTGTACTCGCATACATTTTCCAAATGCAGAGCACTAACTCAAACTCATGAGTAAAAAAAAAAATTCAACATCGACTGACTGCTTCAAGAGTTACGTCCCCTTTCCTTGTTATTTTTCTCTCTATCTCTCCTCTTTCTTTTTCGCTTCAGATTCTTGGGAGACCTATGGAGTGAGCTTTACTCATCTCATGCCTCGAACGTACTACCTGGAGGCCCCCTTTGAGTGGGTGATGGGGGAAGAAGGAGGAAGAGGAGGTGACAGGGCCGGGACTTGTTTGTCCCCTTGTCACCCCCTTTGACCAAAGGACTTGTCTCCATAACAACGCTTCTTTTCCACCTCTAGCACTGCCGCTCTGTCTCCTTCGCCATGTCTCTGTGCAAGCGACAGCTCTCTCTCTCTCTCTCGCTCTCTAGCTCTCTCCCTCCCTCCCCCCTTTTTTTTTCTTTGCTCTCACTCTTGGCTTGGGATTGGTTGCTTTCACACAGTGGTGCTCCTGTTGTAGCAGTGGAAAACGGGTATCCATGTTTGTTCTTAATTTGTTATTACCCACATTAAAATGCCGATGGACTAAGTTCAGCTTGGGCCTAGCTCCTTTTCCTACAGCCTACAATGTGAAAGAGAAACAAAAACATAATGGATTGTTAAAAAAACCTAATATCAATACTTAGCATTAAATAAGTCAACAATTACTCCAATCTTCTTAGAAAACGGATTTAACAATAGTCTAAGATTCAGAATGAAACATCCTGCAAAAATCTAAACTAAAGAAGTGCTCTTGGGCTCTAGAGCACAACCTGGGGTCCGGGAGCTTAAAGTGTGTCTTACACTCTAGTACTGGGACAGTCCAGTCACACCACCGTGTTGGTAAGCCCGCTCCCCCTGGTAGGTGGAGTCTTGGGACAGTGCCACGTCAATCTGGGACTTGAACTCATCGCCTAGGTAACTGTCCTGTAGAGGAGAAACAACAACAAGGCATGACAAAGTGGCCATAAATAAGAAATAAGTATTGCAACGACTGTCAATGCAATATTGTCACACCGTTTCACTCAATGATGAGGCTTCCTTTTTGTGAAGCGCATTGAATTGGGTATGTGTATGAAATGTGCTAGACAAATGCATTAGACTTGACAAGATGTCAAATCTCCAGTGTAACTTGGGCATGTGGAATGGACCTGTGAGAGCTCGGGCTGGGAGAGTCCAGGCTGACTCATCTGAGAAGGCTGGCTCATGGTGATGTAGCCCTGTGTGAGTGGGCCTTGGGAGAAAGGCTGGGAGCCCAGATCCTGGCTGGTTTGGCTGCCACTCATGTGGCCGGCGATGGCTCCGTGACCCCCAGCGTGGTTTCCCATGCCACGGCTCCTCTGGCGGCCGCTTCGAGCACCACTGCCGCCCCCTGCCTTGCCCTTTAGAACTCCACCACGACCTGGAAAAAATAAAACACAACAGAATAAGCAGAAACCTCACTAAAGAATGCAACAAAGGTAATAACATAGCAGTTGCAGAAGTCTGAACTAGTAGTCCAAGGTGGCTGAAGCCATTGCATGTCGTTGCAGAAGATTTGACTTGTCAAATCGCCAATCAGTTTTAGAACATCAGGTATCAAGTATAGCATCATTTATTTCAAAAGGTAATATTCTTTACTGTGTTCATATGTTGGATTTGTTATCATTTAAATAAGCTATTGTTTATTAAATAAAATAGGATTATAATAATTATCATATAATAAAGATAATAATTTGTTAACTTTAGCTAACCGTAGGGGGCTATGCCATTACGATGGAAATGGTCGTGTGTGTGTCTGTGCTAGCTGTTTTTGTGTGAACCACTCTGTTTTAGAGCGTGAAAGATCAGACGTTCAGACTATTTTTCAGTTGCAGCCAGTTGTGTTGCGCACCATTATTCTGACCTGGGCTTTGGACCAATCAAAACGAGCAAACAGACAAACAAATACCGTCTTGCGATCAGGGTCTCTTCACCCGTTGCCAAGGCATTTACATGCGTAGCCATGAAATAATTGTTAGTGGCTGGACAGCTCCAGCTCCCCCTGACCTGCGGAGGGCCCGTTGAGCTGCCCCATGTAGCCAGGCGGAGGCATGGGGGGCATCACCAGGTTGAAGGGGATGGGGATGTTCATGGAGGACATGGGACCCGGGCCAGTGCCGATCATACCAATCTGGTCATGGGTCTGGAAGTACATGCTGGACGTCCTTCCTGAAAAACAAGAAGAACTTAAAGATTTGACAAATTGTATGCCCTTGGGTTTGTATCTACAGACGTTGGAATCTAGTCAAATGTACGGTTGTACTGTAGTAAAGAGGAGTTTGTATTTATAGAGGTTAATTTGGCTGTACTGTAGTAAAGAGGATATTGTTTGTAAAGAGGTTATTGTGGCTGTACTGTAGTAAAGAGGATATTGTTTGTATAGAGGTTATTATGGCTGTACTGTAGTAAAGAGGATATTGCTTGTATAGAGGTGATTATGGCTGTACTTAAGTAAAGAGCTTATTGTTTCACTGGGGTTATTATGGTTGTACTGTAGTAAAGGTGGTAGAGTTTGTCTAGAGGTCATTATGGCTGTACTTTAGTATAGAGGGAATTATTTGAATAGAGGTTATTATAAATAATATACTGTAGTAAAGAGGGCATTGGTTGCTTACCGGTGCTGCTGCTGCGGTCGTAAGCAGAGCCGGGAATCAGAGCCTCCCGGGCATCATACATGGCTGTGCTCATGAAACGACCTCCCTGGAACACAACATTACAGAACAGAGGTTACATCCCCACACTGAAACACACAGTCAGAGTTTATATACAATCACATTTCAAAGGGCTTCCTAAACATTCTCTCTTTTTACATTTCTGTGTCTATATCGGTACAAAAATGCAACAGAAGCCTTAGACAAATACAAACATAACACAAAATTTGAACATACACTCGGATACGCACTGGAGAACCTGCCGTGCATGAATTGCCTCCCAACCTCCTCCATCTATAGAAGAAGCATCTAATCATCCAGTGGAACTCACAGGGTTGACGGTGTTGACCAACTTGCGGGGCTTGCTGAACTGCATCAGGCTCTCCCTCAGATTGTTGAGAGGGCCCTCCACCAGCACCTTCTGCTCTTTGTAGTAGTTCAGCAGGTGGTTCCATAGAGGCTGCTTGGACAGGGCCTTGGGGTTGCCCACGATGATCACACCGTACCTGTTGGGATCAGTAAAAAACAAAAACAAAAAGTAACATTGGAAAAGAATCCATCTTTTGCTGCCTTGACAAAACAACCAAAAAGCACAAGGACTATGATCGTATGACAAACCAATGCAACATGTTTAGCAATATAATACGACCCTCTGAGGGCATGAGCTGTCTATACGTTCATCAGGCTGCCAGGATACGATGTTCCCTTGGTTAAACCACGGGTCAACAACCCAAAGAAGTGGGGTGGAATTCACTCATGCTTACCTGGCTCTAGTGAGAGCCACGTTAAGACGGCGAGGATCGTTGAGAAAGCCGATGCCTTGGTGCTCGTTGGCACGGACACAGGACAGGATGATGAAGTCTTTCTCCCTGCCCTGGAATGCATCCACGCTCGCTATCTCCACCTCCTGGATCATGGGGGTGAAACATAATGGTTAGCTAAGGCTTACAACAAAACAATCGCTGCTGACTGCAAAGCCCTCCAGAGGGTGGTGAAGACAGCTGAGCGAATCATTGGCTGCCACCTTCCCTCTGTGCAAGGCATCTACCACACACAATGCCTTAGGAAAGCACAGAAAATCATAAACAACTTCCGCCACCCAAGCTATGGTCTGTTCTCGCGGCTGCCGTCTACAAAACGCTACCGGAGCATCTGGGCACGGACGAACACTCACAAACAGTTTTTTCCTCAGGCCATCAGGCTTCTCAACCAGCAACATTAAGCTCAGGGATCATTGATCACATGACCTCCTATGTATGGTCCTTCACTTCCTATGTACATTATCACAATCTAATGCATATATATTCTGGCTCTGTTCTCTGTAGTTGCTGCCTGCCACGTCATAAGAATTTCTTTGCTTAAAATTACCTTGTGTTATACTGTGCACTCGACAATAAAAACACTGACTTGACTTTGAGAAGTTTATATGCAGACCGTAGTTAATGTAAAGGGACGGCCTCGAGACGTGACACTAAATGTAGTGATTCAAAGTTGTTACATAACTATTCACAAAATACAACATCTATACATTTCTAAAGCAATAAATGCAATAAAAGATTTCTCTTGAGACAAATAAACAAATACACATTTCAAAAGTGATAAACAATTAAATTTAAGTTAATGTATAGAGTTTAATGGTGCTTAATGGCTCGATGTGCAGTAGAGTAGACTTCAGTACCTGGTAAAGCTTGGTGTGGAGGGATCCACTGAATTGCATGTACTGGACCAGGTAGGAACGCTGGCCCTCGTAGGGCGTGATGATGCCTATCTGGTCAGGCTTGGCTCCGGCTTTCAACAGCCTGGTGGTGATCTTCTCCACGTTGGATGCCTCCGTCCTGAACACGCAAAGGGAGGAGTGTTGTTGATGGTTGTTGATGGACAGAAGTGAAAAGATTAAGCCAAAGGCTAAAAGGTTCATATAAGGAGTGGTTCATTTAAATAACTGTTAACTAACTCCTAAGACCTTTCTGCTGGACTAAAAAATACTTGGAAACGTGTATCTACAAATTGCCCAGTTTCCTGGAAATGTTTCTTCAGGAGAACAAACGCTTTCATGACCATCTGGTACTCAAGAAGCATAGCTCGTCCTTCATATGGAATGTAAATCAAGCGCAGATTATCCTACCAGTCTACCTAGCATACCTGTTCAAATAGGAGGTCCCAGAGCTGGCGATCTCCTCCTGGCCCTGGGTCACGTAGAAGAACATGGGCTTGTCAGGCTGAGGCCACTGGAAATCAAAGCCCTTCTTAATGCGGTCTGCTGTGATGAGAGCAGAAACAGAACAGAGTGTGAAGAATGACAGAGGTGTCTATAACGGCTCCAACACTTATTTTATGTATGAGTTGATTGACTATTTTAAGTTAGCTGTGAAGTGAAGGGTTACTTTATTTGAAAGCGGCATGTGAATTTCTTGTGATTACATAGGATGACCCTGTACAAGACCTGCTGAATGTCTAGTCCTCTACCAACAACTAAATCACTGTCATGCATTCCCTGACAATAATCTTTGTCAAAGCAAACTAAACAAAAACCCTCACCAGCAGTAACTCCATTCTGTAGAGAGCCCTCGTAGAAGATGTTGGAGGGGAAGGCGCTGAGAGCCGGGTGCATTCGGTACTGGACTTGCAGACGGATGGGTCGGATCCCAAGCACCACAAGTCGCTCAAACAGAGACTGGGACAGACCGGCCTTGGCTGCCTTCTTACACATCACCACTGGGCCCAGCTGGCAGTGGTCTCCAACCAGGATCAACTGGAGGCAGGACCACGTCAACAAGGCTTAATGGGTTTACAGTATCAAATCACAGTTCAAAGTTAAGCTTTAAAGAAATATGCTGGATGCAAATCGAGTTTTTGTACTTCAGATTTCAGTACAAAATTTACTGTAAAAAAAAAAAAAAAAAAAGATTACCCTTTTTGGCAATATCAAAATAAACTCAACATACTTTCTCAAAGAATAATGTCACTGAACCAATATGCAGTAAGGGTACCCTAGTGACCCAGGGTAACACACCTGCTTGGCTCCCAGGACGACAGGCACCATGCACTCTGGTTCTGTGGCCTGGGTGCTCTCATCAATGAGGATGGAGCGGAACTGCATCTTAGCCAGACGGGGGTCCCCGGCACCCACGCAGGTACAGCAGATCACATCAGCATTCTGATTAAGGGGCGAGACCAAAATCATGTTCACAGTAGCATCAACTATAGTTACCAAAGACTTACTGCAGTTATTGCACATTTACATGGAACACGAGGTAAAATATTTGCCGATTATCCCTCACAGAGACATTACCATGAGTAGCTCTCTCTCAGCGGTGCGCTTCAGGGCCCTGTAGCGCTTCTCATCAGAGGAAGATAGCTCACCAGTCTCATCTTTTAGCTGCTGCAACTTCTGAAGCTCTGGCATGCTGCAACAACAACAGTGGCATTGAGATCCGCATCGTACATAAAAAGTTCAAACTGACCGTTTTTTCGGCGTCCGAAGTAGTGGGTGGACCGTCTGCTTTTTACGATACAACATGATGGAGTTAAAATACGGGGGGAATCCATAAGCAAAGCACTAAAGCATGTGCACAGAGACAAGACGCATAAACAAACATACATGGGTCCGATCGTTACCTGTCCATGTTGCGTATCTGGTTGTGCAGGGCAAGGAAGGAGACAGGGGAGTCGATGGCCTCCCTGCTCTTGGCACAGAGACGCACCACCTTCAGACCAGTCTGGTGGATCTTCTCAGTCAGCTGGTCAACCGCTATGTTACTAGGAGCACACACAAGCACCGGTCTGGGAAGAAAAAACACACAAATACTTAATTTCCTGAGGAAAACAGACCAAAAAGTGTACTGGTCCATGTGGGCATAACAAGATCGCACTTAGGAAAGTAAAAAAGGGTCACACTTGAACCGTCACACTTGAACCGTCACTTTGTTACGGTAGTCGAAGTAAAGACATGCTGTGAGTAGGGATGGGAATAATTATTCTAATATTCAATCATTCAAAATGTGGGTATTCAAATATAGCTGCAGTTATCCATTCATGTTTTTGTCGAAAGTGAATTTAAATGTTATTCATAAGCAATTTTCCATATTCCATATTGTTTATAATACACCAATGCCATTGAAATGTGTCAGAGGTAGAAAGGAAAAGCACAATTTCAATGCATTAGATTAGAAGTAGTTTAGGGTTGCAGGCAGTGCTCCAAGTGAAAGCATGTGAGCGTTCTAAGCTAGTGTGCTGGATCACAATACAAACACAGGCTCTAGCACCAAATCTCTGCTCTGAGATTGAGGAAAATCTAGTAAGAAATTTTAAAAAGATGATGTTTATTTAGCAAAGGCCAGAACATGGAAACCTTTCAGGCTAAATTACAAGTGCACTATAGCGCCCAAAAAGAAAAAAGTAAAAAAATAATAATAATTAAAATGATCATTCTTTTTTTTTTTCATATAATCTTTGTTTTTCTTTCAGTTAATAGATCAACCAAAATATTTTTTATTTCGAATAACATTCGAATAGTGATATGGCCTAAAATGCCCATTGGCTCTTTGGCTGTGAGAAGGTGGTCTTACCCGTTGCCCTGTCTGGCCAGATGGTAGACTACGGTGGCAGAGGTGACGGTCTTCCCAGTACCAGGAGGGCCCTGGATCAGACTGAGAGGGCGTTGCAACACAGTCTTCACTGCATAGACCTAGAGGGACACAAAAGACAGCAAAGAAGTGAGTAAATCAAATTAACTCAGAAAATAGCACTGCTATGGAGCTAAACATTACTTAAATATTGCTGTATTATTATCTATTAATTATTAATATCTGTTAAAAAAGAGTCACTTATTTATATTTGCAAATGGGATGCGCCAAATTGTTTTGCGCACATCTTACATTTTTGCATACAAATCTCCATTCTGCGTACACACATTTTCATGCTTCACTTTTGTCTGTGATGTTTTGCTGACTGTGAATGACAAAAGAGATTTGAGCATGGATTGGCCAGCTCAAATCAACTTCTTGCTTGATCGGTCAACTGTTAGGAGTCCCAGTTATACAACAAAAACACTTCAGTGTTAAAGCCTGCGCTTCCCGTGGCTCACCAAAGGGTCAAATTGTCTAGACCCTCTCACGGACATACGGTTGCACAAATTTCTAGATTATTTGGTACTTACCAGTCAATTTGGTCAATGATTTTAATCTACAAACGGAGTATCTTTGATCCTGCTATTTCCCCACAACCCTACCTGCGAGTGGTTGAGGTCGGGAAGGCCCTGAGCGGTGAAGCGCTTGGGAAGCTGGCACTTGATGACCACGTCTTCCACCTCATGACCCAGCAGCTTGTGGTAGATGTATCCCGACACAGAGGTCTCATCTACAGCAAATGTCTTCAGCGCACTCTGCATCCTATGGTACAGTTCAAATAGTAGACATTTCACAGTGTAATTATTTGATCAATAATACATGTGGTGCAGTCTGCTATGAAATGTACAGTAATTACACAAGAAACATGCAAATAACAACCAAAGTCATTATGGTGGTTTGGTGTTTTGGATTGGGTTCTCACCGATCAAAGGAAGTGGACTTCCACACAAAATCCACCTGGAAGTTGTGTGGAACCTCCACCGGAGCCCCAGCACTGCTCCTTAGCTCTATGGCTATCTCGTCACCATAGTCTGATCAAAGCTTTCAAGGAATATAGATCATCAGTACTCATACCTGGCTTTTTAATTGGCTGCTTAAAAGTACTTTGGGTACGTTTGAAAGTAAATTTGCAAATGTACTAAAGAGGCATGTTGATTAGCGCATGCCTTGTTACAGTGAGTAAAACATCTGTGACTTTATTTTTTGCGCATACAAAGGATACTGTCTGGGACTTTAATTACATGTCCAATCCCCTTCCAGAGAGGAGCCAGGTCTCCTTTGTACCTCAAGGAGATCTCATCCCCCTGCATCAGACGCATGTCTGCAAAGAAACAATGAGGGAGAAAGGTAAAATGAAAAGGATTACTTCATGAAAATACAGTATGAAAGTATGTTTTTTAACCATGTGATAAGTAATGTTTTTATTAAATCAAACATGGAAAAATTATACTTAAGCATGGGTGCATGCATATGTTCATACGCAACATTTACACAAAGTAAGTCCTTGTAACAACAATTCTGGCTTTTGAATTTGTATATCTGTAGATCCTCTTGATAAGAGTGTGAGGTAGGCAGTAGCTGGAAAGGAATGGATGTGAACCACTCACAGACAAACCATGACAGTGGGGGTGAGGAAGAAGAACATAAAAAGGAATTACCACCTGAGTCCGTCTTCGGAAGAGAGAAATAAGCGATCCGCTTTTTATTCAAGCCCAAATCCCACCTGACAGTTATATTGTCTTGGGTCTACAAAGATAAAAGCATAAAAAAATGTAATGCAGTTTTATAACACTTTGATTAACATTTTAACGACCTGTTTCAAACCTTTTCAATTAGAGCCACAATTAAGGACTTCAGTAAACATCATTGACAATAAAGAACCAGGCAAGAACTAACAAAGCCTTTCTCAAGTCAATTGTCTCGACCAAAGGCTAAAATCAGCTTCACAAAGTGTTAAGATAGTGATGGCATAGTGGATGGGACTGCTGCCTAGTAAGCAAGAGCGAGAATTAGATTTTATTTACTTTGCATTATATTTTATTGACCTATTTTGTTATATTCTATTAATGTCTGCATTACCGTTAGGTGTCGAAGAGACACGAGAATGTCATTGCATACTTTTGCCTCTGTAAACGACAATAAAAAACCTTGAACCTTGAAGAGATAATCCCTTGAGCAAGAAACTTAACCCTAAATTACTCCGGGGGACTGTCCCTGTAATCTGAAACCCCCCTATAAGTCACTTTGGATAAAAAGGTCTACTAAACAAAATATGTATGTTTAAATGCAAACTAAGGCTCCTTGCTTTAAGCGAACTGTACCTGAGACTCTTTGAGTTTCTTGTCATAATCAGCCTCGAGCTTGACCAGAGGGCCAAAAATGTTCTGGTACTGGTAGGCGTCCTCGTAACGCAGCAACACGTGCTGAGGTTCCTCATCTACGCCCGGCTTCTCCAGGTCCTCCAGGGTGGCTGTGGGGTTTTCCTGAGGAACAAGGCAATCATAAAGACAGACTAGATAAAAACGCTGACATTGGGACATTTTGATACAAGCAGCAACATTACACCCAGCAGTTTTATACATAATTCACTCAAGCCAGATGTGCAGTTGGTATGACAATGTACTAACGCTTAAATCCATGAAACAGTGAATTTGGACAATATGTTTCTAACCACATCTACTGACAAATCAAAATGCTGGTAATTGAGATTGAGACATTGAGATAAAATGTTGGCAGTTTGGGTTTCGTCTAATACCTTCCAGAGCTCCTCCAGCTTGTTGATCTGCTGGGCGGTGATCTGGCGGGCCCTGAGCTGTTCCTGTTCTGAGGGGATCTTGACCAGCCATGACAGGAAGCAGCGGTCCTGGATCAGGGGCTGCCACTGGGAGCTGTCCCAGTTGATATCCTTCAGGCTGCTCTGGCTAGCACATGGCTGCCTGCATTGGTGATGGAAACAAGCAATATGCAATATTCTAATTGTTACTGTAAATACTATTTTGTTAAGTGCACAAACTAAACGAAGTTTAAACATTTAAATAGAAAAAAATTATGCATTTGAGCATCCAAAGCCAACAATATAAACTTGAACCACTTTTAAATAAAATCTTCAATGCACTTTTGGAAAAATCCCAGTTTTCTTAAAGCCTGCGTCTCTAACCTGCACAGCAGCACCACAACAGAGTCAGCTTTGGCTGGGATGAAGCCCAGCAGGAAGACATTGCGGCAGCCGCAGTTGTAGCACTCCAGCACTGTCTCGCCCAGCGGCCCATCCTTGTGCAGCGTCACCTCCTTGGACTTAGCTCTCACCAGGTGATTCACAATGTGGCTGAGGAGGAGGGACGCAGGCAGAGACATACCGTCTATAAATGTCTGTGTTGAACACTGAAGCCACAGATGTAGCCAAAACCAAAGTCTGCACACAATCTATATTATGCCAGCAGTAGGGATGCAAGTAATCACACCCTGATGATAAATGGATGAAATCTTGTTAGATTAAAAGAAATCGTAGATAAGTAATATGAACTTGAAATACCAGTTTCATTCCAAACAAGGGAAAGATGCAGAAACAACAGAGACAACTTTATCATATTACGACAAGCTTGAATACATACATCGCACCGCGTTGACTAATTACTACACATTTGGTGAAATGTGCTTAAGTTGGCCATCTAAGAAAAGGACAATATAGCCTTTTCAAACACACCTGCCAGAGGTATTCCCTCGTCCATTGCAAAACCACTTCTTGCTGGTATTGCAATACACAACGCACGCCGGATCATGAATGCCACAGTAGCTAGTGAAGGAAAGCAATAGTCTTTTTTTCATAAATATTACAGACATTGAGAATGTTATATAAATTAAGATATTTCAGGAAAATTCATGCACACGTATTGTTACAAGTACATATGACTCAACAACTGGGGCAAAGCCACAACAATTGAAAGTAAGGTCGTAGAAAGCAACAACGGCATAATCTCATGTGTTACCTGCAAGCATGCACAGGCAGGTCCTTGGTGTAATAGGTGTCCTCTTCATCTTCCTCAAAGTTCAACTCTGCCAGAAGCTGGCCTGCCTTTATCGCAGGGTCATCGCCATTCAGTAGAACTCCCTCCGGCCCATTGACCTAAGGAGTAGATGCAATGACTTTTTACAATGTTGTTTGTAATCTAAAACCTGGCTCTCATCAACATTATGGAAAGGGGCCATTTGCATCAGGGTATCAACTGTTGTTGCAGGTGCAAGTAGGGTCATGGCCTATGAATATTGCTGCTCTGGACAATATTGGTTCTCTGTGGTAAAAAAAATATACTAAACGTTAGGGAATGCAAAATCAATTCAAAGTTAGAACACATTATTTTAGAAATCAAATTGAGTCAGCCGTTAGACTATTAGCCTTGGCAATAACAAACTAACCCTCTTTGCAACTTCCTTTAATTTACAAACATATTACTAACGGAGTGAAACCACCATCACATCAAACCAAACCGAAACGTATGCGTCGAGTTTGTGTATAGTATCTGACTCGTTCTGTGTACTTAATTGAACAAATTAAACACAATTTAAAAATACATTTGAAAAATATCCCATTATTTTGTAAGGAAGGGTGTCTGCTAATTCATTAGGTTAATAGTATAACTGTCTCCAGAATTCGTCGACTTGGACAACTAGTTCGGACAATTAGTGCGTTTCTTCACTGTCAAAGCTTACAATATTTGGATGTGATGGCTGAGCAGTGTGTTGCCATGATGATTTGTAAACGTTGTTTAGGCTAGGCTAAAAAGCTAAGCAGGCTAACCGGGCTATCGCTAGCCAACTGCATGACTTACGATACAAAAAAACAGCTAGCTAGCCGGCTATCACTGAGCTACATAGCCAGCAACTTGGTTTGATAAACTCAAGTAATAATTAGCCAAACATTTTCAAGAACATTAAAAAGCAAGTCAATATTAAATTACTCGTAATAACCTGGTTATCCAGCTGACTCTGCGCTTGGCCTTGCGTTTGGGTCTGACTCGGCAAGGTGAAGTCAGTGAACTCATATTCCGAGCCCTGGGTATCTGCTCCAAGCAACTCCGTTTCCTCGGTGTCCAGGAACGTGAGAGTCTGCGAGCTCGGCCCGTAAGCCTCAACACTCATTTTATCTAAGAAAGTAATGGCTCAGGATGCAATCTTTAGTTTACAAAGATACTTTAGCACTGTGCTGATAATCGTAAAATATTTATATAAATATATCTGATAATGTAATAAAGCTACAAAGAATTGTAAAAGCGCTGACAACAAACGGCGCGAGAGCCTCGACTAACCACTCGAATTGATGACGTAACACTTTGAATCGCGAATGAAATGCAGGGAGCATGTTTAAAGGAGTGTCCGTGACGTTTACACCCAAACATTTTACATTTTAACTTCAAGAATGAGACATTTTCATATTAAAACTAAGCTACAATATGCCCATTCTCTGTAATTATTATAGAGTACATACCGTTACAGAAAGTCATGTTATTATGTGAGGCATCGTCAGGCAACACATATTGCTACCGGACAGTATTATTATTATTATTATTATTATTATTGTAGTTGCGTTTAAGTAAAATGTCGGTCATTTCGCTTAGTTTCATTAATGTTGAGATTTAGTTATTGTTAGTAAGTTTTCGTTTAAATAATTTTTTGGTAAATGTTTTAGTCCTGATTCCTAAGGGGAAATAACAGAAATGGCTCTGGTTTACATGCACACTTATACACATAATTAAGCAACCACTTTAACTGTAGGCGCCCAACTTACGCAACAAGACAGTGGCGGATAACCAGGAAAAGCAGGTTGAACTAAGCTGGAAATAATCAATATCAAATAAGAAAGAGCCAAGAAGGCACGGGGGATTGGTATTAGGTGAATTGTTAAAAAGTAAAACGATCAATGCCTTGAGAGGGCAACTTAAGAGGTTGGCTTCCTTGTAGCACATTTTATCAAAAATAACTGAAAATTGAGCCTCCCCTTCAAATGGGCTACCTCATCTGAATAGTGTGACGTAGCCATTTAGACAGGGAAAAATTACTGCTCATGCGCCACCGTTTGAATTAAATACTAACTTCTTGAACAAACCAGACCTTGTGGATGTAGTGTCTGATAGCTGTCGGTCCATTGTTCAGTGTATGAAATTAATTGGTGATCTAATTGTGTAAAAGCGCTTTAAGTGTCAGGATAACACGCTTAGAAACTAAATAAAATGCAATATTATTATAATAAAACCAAATGGTAGGAGATTTAATGGTTTCCCTATCCCTAAACAGGGTTTAGACCGGAACCGCAGTCTGCTTGTTCTGCAGGGTCAGGTTATGCATACTTTTAAACTTTGTACAGCGTTTGTGAGTGTTTTGAAAATAACTTTATTAATACATTTTATTGTTATTATTATTATTATTATTATTATTAAGGCGATCAACCGAATAAATGCGATGCATCACATCTCATTTGCACAGGGAAATTGATTTCTAAATAATTTTTGGTCGTCAACTGATTTATACAAGCGAAGTAGGCTACGGCAACAAGGAAGATTAAACACATGTCTGTCTGAAGCGCTGTAAAGTAATTTAATCGAATTTGACATCGCTTTTTCTTTAGATAAGAATGTAATAGTTGGAAGGGAACGCTGTAACAGGAGACATATGCATGAGCATGTTCGTCATATCAATTATATTACAAATATTAATTGCATGTGTTAAATTCCCTGAGTGAAACATATTAGGACCTTCAGAAGCCAATATTACAAACAAGATGAAAGCACAGCAACATTGAAAAATAACAAACTTAACTATCTACACTATCAAAGGGAAAACAATCGTTTGGGAGAGAAATAAATGGAAATCCACGCAATCTACTTACAACTTAGTAAAACAGTTGTCTATAGAGTCAAACTACTTCAGTAATTTTAAGAACAATGCTGTAAATGAAATACAACACATTACAAATTGACTGTGCTTTCCATTACATACATAGACATAAAATTACATAGAGTAATGACAGAAGTGGCTGACTCAACCATCGTATTGTTTATTGGTAAATAAATGCTTCTGTGATTTAAACCGTGCCAACCATAACCCTAAAGGAACCTTTAGTATTGCATTTGGTTGCACGCACACACACGCGCACGCACGCACGCATGCACGCACGCACGCACACACACACACACATCCAGATAAATCTTCGATCTGTCACTGTGCATTTTCATGAGACTTTCAACCAACTGTTGCCGACAGATTTCCTTTTATCCTAATCGATTAAAGTGCAGTACGATGCACAGAATAACTCTTTCTTTCTCAATCACGTTGTCGAGAGCTACTGTACATACTCTGAAACAACCAACATTGATTAAATGCTCATACCCAGCCATCAACCGTAGTAGCAACTCTGTGTGTATAACTAATTTGACTGATCTGCTATAGTCACCAATTCACAATAATAAAATGTTAGCATTTCGGAAATACTCATCATTGCTACTCGAAACTGCGCTCAATAAAGCAGCCTAATAAAATTGGCAGAAATGAGAAATACAAGCTATTCTTCATTCTAGCACCGAATACTCTGGAGTCAACTACTGCCTTTCATATTTCCTTGATCTGAACCATCTTCAAAGCAAAGGTTGCATCCTTCAAATATTCCTCAAGCATTTTAAAGGAAAGCGCATCTTCCTGGAGCTACTGAGAAGGATTGTCTTAGGAGAAGAATACAAAAATAATAAAGAAGGATTTTTTCAATAACCCCTAAATTAAATAAAAACGGAATACTGAAAACAAAACCGTTTCAATCTCTCAGTCACATACAACAGCAACTGCAACCCAAAAACGAGCAAAACCTTTCAGGATTTCAAAGTCATTCTTCAGTGAGCATGTTCATGATGATGGTGACTGTGGTGACATATTCCATGGTGCTTGTGGTCCTCTTCGGCTTGGTCCAGTAGCTCCAACATCTCTAGCAAGATAGCCTGCAAGGCTCTGCCCAGATCCTCACTGCAAAAGGGCTTCCCCAATGGGGGCACATGGACAAAGGCAGACCTACCCTGGCCCAGGTATAGAGATGTGTAGTAGGTGTAATCACAAAGGTACCTGGCAGGTAGTAAAGATTACATCAGATGTAGAGATACCAAAGAATGACATTCGGACTAGGCAGTTTCAGTTAAAAGTATAGTGAATTATCACAAAATTAAGTTACAGTGCACCTATGTTTCCCCAACTGTGCTCTCCGGTATACTGGAAAAGTATTCAAAAAAAAGATGACACCCAAAAGGTTTTACACTAACCTTCCGGCATCGTTGGACACTGACACAGCCACCCCAAGCCCAGAGGAGTTCAACCTCTTGCAGATGAGCTCCATATCCAGTACTGATTCAATGCAGTCAGGCCCGTCCTCCATGCAGCACTGAGAATCCGGGCAGAAGGCGCAATTGTCTACCCGCCTGTAGCCATGGTTACGTCCACACTGCTCAAGGGTGACTGTGGTTGCTATCCCAGAGACTCCAACGTGTACCACCAACTGTAGCCAAAAAAGGTGTGGAAAATTGAACAATTAATAATACAATAACACCTTTTGAATCTACTAAAAAAGCTAGTATAGAACAATTATGCACAACTGCCCTTTATATTAATATATGTGCTTCAATTTGGACAGATACTTAACACTGTTTGAAGGACAATACAAATTAATTTTCTTATTATACTTAATTTTTTACACAACACAAGTACTTTTTTACTACCTGTGGCTGGTGCTGTTTCCATAGTGATGGCAGTAGACTCTGGACTGCCTGATATTCAACAGGTACCTCACACACGTGGAGGTCAATTTCTTCTCCAAGTCCCAAACGCTTGAGTTCCTGTGAATGCATGAGGAACAAGAAAAGCATGAAGAACATTTGTATTTAATATGTATCCGATTGAAGCATCTTTAATCTGTTTCATAGCAACAATGTCATACACCAGAATACATTTAAATTCAATACACATAAACTGTTATGGAATGTTTACAAAGTAACACAATAGTGTCGTGATTATTAACTATCCAATATAGACACTTGTTTCAGAGCACATACCTGACTGAGAGCATATGATGCCTCTAAGGTAGGATATTGTGTATTTACCTGCACTGCAACCCAGCTCGAATTGACAGTGTGCTCTCCAAAAGGCTCAAAGCCTGCAAAAAGCAAATCAACCTTACAGATCCAGAAAAATTTGATAATCAAAAAGCTGCTTATCAAAGTGCTGCTGTGAATGTGTCACAAGACTCCTGATTCAAGGTCTAAAGTCTGAATGGATTTAACATTAATACATATGCTGACATGTGTTCTCACGCATTTCAACAGAAATTACAAGTAAAAAGTTATATGACAGGTTCAGAAACTGTGTAACTATTTGTTGTTGAAGGTAACATAGTTCCATACAACTGTTTTTTTTAAACATAATCTTTTATTCGAATTGACAGACTGTATTGAACAAAAAAGTACTAACATTACATAACAGATTTGTGATGTCGAATGTATAACTCTATAGCTAATTTCCTTGGTATAACAGGATAGGAACACGTTTTTCAAATAATCCAGTCGCAATGCAAACATAATTGCAGTATAACATGAAGCAGTGAAAGCAAATAGCCTAGCAGCCGCCGGTCCAAACACTGCATCTGACTTACCAGTTACAAGTACTGTCTTGTTTGCAGCCATGATAATACGTTGCTCATATATTCGAATTTTGGCAAAATGTTCAAATCGGTTTAGGTGCTATTGCTGGCCAGTTGAAAATTCCTGGATTATCTTTACTCGGTTTTTCTTCTGTACTGGTTGAAGGCTGTTGGGCTAATCCACTCACCACAAATTTATCTGAAAACAAGTATCGCCATCTATTGTGCTGGCATGCACACTACACTAGTCTGATTATTACATAATGGCACTGATCTTTATATCAGTAGTGTAGCTTGAGCCATATGAAAATAACATATGCTTTATTATTATTATTTGGTGGGGGGCATGCACAAAAGGTGCAATGATGCCCCCATAATCAGATTTCTCAATAAATAAGGCTAATGACAGAGACTGGAATACAATTTTATATATTGTCACTGTGTGTTTGTCATCCAACGCCTTAATACCTAATCGTTGTGAACTAAAAGGGAGCTGGTTTTTAGAACATCAGTCTAAAAACACATGGGTTTTCTTTTCAGTCCAGTCCACACCCCTCAAATGTCAAATGACTCATACATTTTGGTGTCAGTTGTCTCAGTATCTAGTTCTTTCACAAATTGAAGGTATGAAGGAAGGGATGACATTTAACTGATCGAAAGGTAAGTGTTGCAAACAAATTAATCTTCATTTTTACTCAACAGCCTTATGCAACATCCTTGTGCAACAGTCCCCCCTCTCTATCTTGCTCTTTCACAAACACACACACACGTACACATGCACGCACGCACGCACGCACGCACGCACACACACACACACACACACACACACACACACACACACACACACACACACACACACACACACACACATACACTCATACAACACACATACATAAAAACTCTTGAAATCCTTTTTCTTGTTTCCCCCATTGACCGCCCACGTATCCTGCATTGCAGTTCTCAACAGTCGTCACCTCCCCCTTCATTAATTCACCTGCTTCTTCTGTGTCACTGCCTACGTCATCGTTGCCATGGAAACAAATGATGCCCTCTCTGTACTGTGGTGCTGATGCAGGCAGTCTGCGTACGTCATCACTTCCTATGGGTGGATATTGGTTGTTTTAGGTGCCTGCCAACCTGCTGGGCTATTTATAGAAACAACAAGTAGCCATTATAGCTTCAAGAGTTTTCTTGCCTGCTCGTTTCTTATCTTCTCTTCTCCTCTCTTCCACCATATTGTTTATATTATATAAATAACAACTTTCATAATGTAGGCTCACCTATGCCTTTACAAAATGGTTGTTCAATTCCAAGGTCATCAAAGAAAGTTGATGTTGATGTATATATTGATATATATCTACACTATAGTATATAGTTGATATATATTTTAATGTTTAGACTGGGAACATTTTAAGATAATACATTTTTCTCATGTCATAGCACTCCCTTTTCTGTTTCCAGCATGACACCCTACATTTTAAAAAATCCTGTAAATTTGCGTCAAGTCTCTAAATCACTGATGGTGAAGAGCAGTGCTGAGACTAACACATAAAAAATGTGTATCATTTAATTTTGTCTACTCTGAACGAGGGAATATTATTTTGAGCTGGAAATGTAAAATGTGAGATTTTTTAAATTTTGTAGGTTGGCCATTTGAGGCTAAAATAAAAATAATTGAACAAACATTTTGTTTGTGGTTCATTCAATTGCTTAGTAAACAAATAATGGTTTTGGTATCAATGAAGATACATGCATACCATGTATAATATGATATAATAATCTTTAAAATAATGTTTTCATAATTATAGAAAGTACCTCAGAGCGATCACAAGTTAGCAGTGTGCCTGTGTGGGATAAAAAAATAAGATAAACATTTCTAAATTGGGAAACTTGAAGGTTGCTAACTTTAGTAACGCATTATGCTTTAATTGAGTAATCGTTAAAGTACCTTTGTTACTTTTTAAAGCGGTAACGTGTAAGTGTAATTTAATAAACATTTTCAGTGACTAAGACAACACTGGTAAAGAGTGCTTTGGTACCTGAGATTCCTTGTAATAAGACGTTTTGAAATGTGCTTTTGAAAGCTTTTTAAATCTATAAGTAGTTGTGGTCCTACACCTTGTATTGTCTTGTTGATGCTTTTATTGAAAAGTAGTTTTTTTCTGAGTTCAGATTGTTGTGCTAGAAAATTCAAAACAATTACATTGTACTCTTTATTCTAAGGAATTATATAAAAAAAATTGTTTTGTTGTAATTTATACTGTAGGTGCAAATGACAAAAAACGTCTATTTGACAGACTTGCTAAGATGGCGTGGGAATTAGGATCCAAAGTTGTTCTGAGGCTTGGTCTAGTCTAAAATAAAGAAACGTTCTCTGTGATACTCCTCCCTGCTTCTAAACCCTCCCCGCCCAGTCTCTGGTCTCTTTTGGGAGACCCTGAGCTTTTTTATTCTATGACATCAAACCATGATGCACTGCACTGTTTGCAGTTTACCTACCGTCTCCATGGCAATAAAGACAAGTTCAGCCCCTTATTTAAATCAAACCGGAAATAAACGTCATTTTGGGCCAATCTAAGCGCTCTGAAGTGACATAATGGAATTTTTAGGATAGAAAGCAAGCAGAGGGTTGGGTGTGCGCACAACAGTCGTGCCATCGGGAAAAAGCGCCTGACGGGTGCCTAGGAAAAGACAAGCTAAAGCTCTCAGACCAACTATTTACAGTTATTGTTCACTATCTGCCGTACAGGCCTCTAAGGAAGAAGGGAAAAACAGAACAGAAAGAAATTGTGATAATCTAAGGGTTTTTTCTGCCTGGATTTCGCGGTCGAATCATTTTTGGCCATGCGTAACGTTTCTCACCCCCTCAAGTGAGGGCATAGAATGGAAACAACCCCTCACACTGGGAGCGTCAATAATCGAGGAATTTCAAGTTTCTTTTCGAACAACAGCATGATGAAGAAGGACATGAATCTAAACCTTGATGACCAGAGCTCTAATTTGAAGCCCAGTCTCCGAGATGCCGAGGGCATTCTGAACTCGCCGGACTTGGGACTCCTAAAACTAGCTTCCCCGGACCTTGAACGGCTGATTATCCAGTCAAATGGTATGGTTACCACTACCCCAACTTCTCAGTTCCTCTATCCAAAATCGGCCAGTGACGAGCAGGAATTTGCTGAAGGGTTTGTTAAGGCACTGGAGGACTTGCACAAGCAGAACCAGCTTAACGATGGTACTTGCACTCCCGATAGACTCGATCTCATAGGCTCCATCGCAGTCTCTACTGGGCAAAACCAATCTGATCTTCCCGTTTATACGACTCTAAACGGATATGGAGCTAGCCCACTAATGGGTACCACGGTAAATTATTCCACGGATACGATTCCATTCCCACCACCTCCTTCTCATATACTGAGCGTGCACCAACAGGCGGCTGCGGCGGCACTGTCACGACTACAGGCTCTGAAGGACGAGCCGCAGACAGTTCCCGATATGAGTTTCGGGGACAGTCCCCCACTGTCCCCTATTGACATGGATAATCAGGAACGTATCAAGGCCGAGAGGAAAAAGCTGCGCAACCGCATAGCTGCGTCCAAGTGCCGTAAAAGAAAACTGGAGAGAATATCTCGTCTGGAGGACAAGGTCAAAAACCTGAAAACCCAGAACACGGAACTAGCCTCCACGGCAAGTGTCCTGAGGGAACAAGTTGCCCAACTGAAGCAAAAGGTTATGAACCATGTCAGCAACGGGTGTCAGCTTCTCCCTAATCAAGTCCAAGCTTATTGAAAATGAAAGACCATATCAGGAGAGATCTATTATGACGAAAACATTCTTGCATTTTCTAGTGGAAATAGGACCATTGGCTGTATGTTCGAAGTCTATTAACTGTAACATTTAAACCAGTGGCTCTATACTGTCCATGTTTTCTGAAAATTAGGCTCAGCCATTTATATCAGGCCAACAGCCTTCAACAGATATAAAGACTGCTTGCTGGCTGAAACAAATGGCCATTTAATGCCAATGGACTGGACAAAAGGATAAGGTCACCTGCATGTAAGCTGGACAATCTCAATTGAGGGCAATTGAACACCAGGATGTCAAGTAGTGCAGTCATCAATTGTGTAATATAATGCCTTACTTGTTTACAAGCACTTATTTACCAATGACAAATAATGTTCAATATATTTTTAATTTACCAATATATGTGTTATTTTACATTATACCGTCTTACTTGTTTGTTGTACTTTGTTTGCAAAATTTTACCAGTGCACGTCTTGCTCTCATGTACAGTAAACAAGTAAAAAAATATTTTTATTCTAATGCAAATGGTGCAGTTATTGTTGTGTTCTTATGTACATTTTGCAGTCAGAATCCATTGATGAATGTATGTGTTATACAAGCCCTATGTAGCTGTATTGGTATTTTACCTCTGAGAGACGTTAATTAAATTGATGGAATTACTGCAGTTGAGTGGTGTCTCTCTAACAAGGACAATCCCTTTTGTCATATTTTCACTGAATGTATATTTCTGTAGATATTGCAAAGCATTGAAATGTCACAATATTTCACAACATAATTTGTCTGCAAGCAATTTAATACTATTAAATTATGCGTTCTGATGGCCGTTACAAGTGCCACACTTTAATTTATCATGCATAGTGAACACTGGTCAGTATTCTGTCAAATCGATTTGCAATTGAGAATAACTATTTGAAACAAGTAAGCTTTTGTATTTAGTTTATTATTTCCTTATTTTTCGCAAACCTGCCATTACAGACTTACAGCACAATTCACACGACTAAACCTTGAAGAGAGAAACAATCCTATTTACATTAGAAGAGAAGAAAGAGGGAGTTGAGAAGGGAGAGCGGAATTGGACAGATACACATACCTAAGTCAAAGGCAAGTTTACAGCTGTGGCAAAACACAAAAAAAAGGAAGAGACCAATGCAATAAAATATTTGTGAAGTGTTTTTTTAATTGATTATCCTTCCAACACTATCCCTTTTTAAACACCATTACCACACAGTATAGGCAAAACACCAAACTCTTTCTCTACTCCAAACACAATGAAGGCCCTTTTTATCTAATGAAAGTCAAAAAACATCTCTAACAACTCTTTTTCAAAGTGTAGTTATCACTCCATACTTTAGAAAGAGCAGCATAAGCCTAGCTGCCTGAAGACAACAGACACAAATAGTCTTGATAAGAGCCACTCCCTGTGGTTGATATTTGCTATCCAGGAAAGGAGACTAGCCTTGTATTGCTCTCTGTGGAATTGATTATTGAGTCAAATTAACCTTTTTTGAGACTTCATAGCGTGTTCATAATATCGATAGTGTCAGTGACAGCAATTTCCAATTAAAACAGTTTCATATGACCATGCGAGTTTAGTCTACAGTGGAATGCCTTTATTTCTACTGTGTTTGGAGATTTGTGTGCAGCCGAAAAATACAACATTTAATGTACCTAATTCAGATATATTGGTTTATGACCAGGCAGCTACAATACTTTTGATAGCCTTTTTGATAATATACAGTGCTGGTGAGTGCAGCATATATTTTCATTATCAGTGAAGATTTCTAAACAAACAAACAAACAAATAAATAAATAAATAAAATAAATACTGCATATAAATATAGATGCTGAAAAAAATTTCCCATGCCAAAGTGCATTTGTGAACGCATGACTTACGGAATGTTTTGTTAATATACTGTATAAGCCAATAAGCTATTCCCTCGACCCTTGCTAATATTGAGCAAAACCACATTGATGGTTACAATGAACATGCTTTCCAAACATAACACTTCCCACAAAATCAAAACATCAGCAATACCAAAACAAAAATATTTAGAACAAATGTGAAAGTGATGCACACTGGCAGTTTTGCATTGAATGAGCCTATATGGTCTGCATCTTATGTGTTAGTCCACAGGGAAATATACCGGTTTGTATCTACTTTCATCACTTCCAGGGGGTTCATTCTAATAGTCTTCCTTATAACGTTAGCACCACAGTACTGTCCAATAATAAAATTACCCAACAGGTGTACATGGAAACTCAGACGTTGCTAGTTATTCAGTGGGGTCACCAACAGCTCATACAAACAAAACCAACCATCATTGATAAAAAACCAAGAGCTTTAAAACATGCATCCTTCACAAAGCACATATAGGGACGCATCTGCTATAATTGATATCATTTACTGTCTGTATATACAATAGTGTATTCATGTAGTTAAATGTATAACTATATTATTTAATGTTTTACAAACTCGAGTTTACTCTGAATATACCCCTTTAACATATTTTTTTGTTCACAGAATTCACTCAATTATAAAAAAAATGATAAAACCTACGTAAAAAAGGGTGGGAGGCCAGAATTCCATATGTAACGTAAAATTAAAAAGTTCTCTTATAAACATAACAGTACACTGATATTGATCGATAAATTAACATGATTTAGAGTTTTCTCTTCATCTCAAAAATGTATATAGAAATGCAGACAAAAACCTACTAATTTACAGTTTGTGATCACAGATTCAATATAAACAATTTATCTGTGAGATCAAAACACGAAGTGCCTTTACCACATAAGAAGGCTGTCCATAGCCAAACAAAATGGGCATAAAAGCGATCATTAACATACAATTACATTTCCACTTCCATACCGGAGAAAGATGTTCTATTCTTTTAATGCTTTTTTCAAGGTAAGGGGGCTTATGTAATTTATCCGAATCAGTTTTCACACCTTTGTGTTGGAATGTCTGACACTTAACAATAAAAAAGCTGTGGTAATGTAAATATATTGGTAAAGATAGTGTGATTATGATCTGAGTGTGTGATTGTGAGTATGTGTGTGTGTGTGAATGGATCAGAATTTAGGATTCTAGCTTGCAATGTCGGCATCAAAAGCAATGCATGTGCACCCATAAAATAGGTGGATAGTTTTCCAACGATTTCAATGAAACTAACTAACGATAAGCAGAAAGGCTGAAACTCACTCTGAATCAATTTTTAAGATGAACACCAATTGTACAATGCTGACTCTGTTACTTTACTTTGGGAATAAGGGTCAGGAATCCAGATGATTAAACTTGTGTATGGCAGTGTGGGTAAGAGAGTGTTTTGATGCGCGTGACGTTGTTTGGAGTGGGAATTTGTTTGCGTTTAGCATGCACAGTCCTGGTGGGCCCTCTGGGGTTGCTCGCTGAGCTGCGGCCCCTGCTTGGCGCCGGTGACGGCCGGGTCGGCGTTGTCCAGACTCTCCGACATCCTCTCACAGATGATGTCCACCAATCGCTCAAATGTCTGCTTCACGTTGATATTATCCTTGGCACTGGCCTCAAAGTACTCAAAGCCTGGGGAGAGGGGGTGGAGGACAGGAGAGCCATGACATCTGACAGACGGACTCAAGCTTATGTTGTAGCTTACAAGCTTAATCATGCCAAATTTGCAAGCTATCATGTGGAACGTATGTAAAAATTGACATAATGAAGATTTTAATATCCTAAAAGCAAAGTAATAGAGATTGTTAACACAGTTAACGAAACGCAAAGTAGACCTGTCCATTCCTACAAGTGGAAAAATCTAAACAATGAATTCAGTTAATTTATGATAAAACTGCCTTACTGTAAAAATACACCAAAATGAAACTAAGAACTTGTACTGTAACTGCAGCCAGAGTCGAGCAGTTGCAAAAAAAGGATCTGTTAAAAATAAAAAAAACATTTCAAGAGACCCCTCGCCATAATGGTGCTTGCCATGTCCAATTCACCTAAGTACATTGACGGTGTGAGAAATAGGACATAGATCCATGGTTAACGTCAGACGTATTACAATCCAATTTTTCCACAAGGACAAAAACATTTGTAATCTACACTAGGTACAACACCTTCCAGAAAACCACTTTAACGTTAACTAAATGGACTCATCAATCTGCAGAGTTGGAGGTACTTCTTCTAAAGTTAATGGACGTTGGCTGACTCACCAAGCTGGTCAGAGAGCTGCCTGCCTCTCTCTGCGGCCACCACCCTCTCGTCCTCCATGTCACATTTGTTCCCCACCAGCAGCACTTGGGCGTTGTCCCATGAGTAGGTCTTTATCTGGGTGGACCTGGATATACACAGAGAATTCAAAGTCATGATGGTAAACAGGAAGGGCATAGCTTGTGGAGATAACCCAGGTTAATGGCCACCGGGCCACTGTTACTAACTAGGACCCGCCCACCACACAGGGATCATCTCCTCTCTAGGTGGCCTAAGAGGACACTCAACCCCTCACCAGTCCTGCACGGCGTTAAAGGAGTCCTCGTTGGTGATGTCGTACATGAGGATGAAGCCCATGGCTCCCCTGTAGTAAGCCGTGGTGATGGTCCTGTAACGCTCCTGGCCCGCGGTGTCCTGGAACCACAGCAAAAATGTTGCATCACAGGGTGCGATAACAGACACAAAGGCCAACCCCATCACTTCAAAAGGGGTTCTGTAGTAGGGTTTGTAGACAAGTATCACCCAGTACATCCTTTAGTAATTCCTCACGCTGTAATCATGCCACGTAAAGATGTCTAAAACACAGGGTATCTAAATGCTGTTGGACAAAGGGTCAAGGATTGGTGTATAATGCACCTCATCCGGGGCCCAATCCCCCCCACCCCACGCTTAAACTAAGGATCTTGCTATGCTGACACCTCTTAACAAAAAAAATCTGTTCCAAAATTCTTTTAGTAGTTATATGTTGGAAAATGTTAATGGTCAGGGTTCTGAAAAAAACATTTCTGTCAGTAGCCTTGATCTGTTGGACCAGCTACAAGCATGGAAACAACAAACTAGTATGACTTTCTTTGGAAAGTGCGATAGAATGGTGTGAAGGAATAAGAAGTGGGGGTAAGTGACTCTGCACCGACAGGAACATGCTGCCTGGTGGTCACATTCATTAAAAATTTATGTCGCTCAAGCAGACAGTGAACTTTGGCTCTGTGAGGCGGCAGGAGTGCTTCAGCTGGAACTCTTCAGACTCTTTGCATGAGCGACAACTTGTTTTGTGAGGAATATGAGGCTTGTGAAGTGGTGTTCTGAACGCATGGCTTTAGTCAAATAACAACTCAAACATCCTGATTAATGAGAATTGATGAAATTATGTTGTATTGAGAGGCAGGGTCTTACTGAGTGTATGTTATTCCAAAGCTCTGTTGAGCTTTCTTGCAAGGCAGGTTGGACACAGTCCACAGTAACGCAGTGTCAAAATGACTGTCCCTCACAGTTAACATATTCCTCACGAGTTAGACAGAGAGAAATAGCACGAGCGACAAAGACGGAGAACGGGGAACAAGAGCGCAAATAAGAAGAGAAAAATAGAGGGAGGGAGCAAGAGAGAGTGTCAGAGCACACTGGTTATGTCGCTGTAGTTTCTTTCTCCCCATGACCATTAAAGCCACATGACAGCTGTCAAGAAACACTTAGAGACAGAAGCATTTGGGGCCTGAGTGACAACAGCTGAAAGTAGACTAGTAAAGACCTGTGGGTCTGGGCGCATTGGAGGCTGTTTTTGCCTTGTTTCACCTCTTTTCTACAGTACTCCAAGATGTTCTACAGGGAACCATTTTACTTTTGACCTTTTCAGCATTAATAAGAAAAAAGCTCCACAGGAACAGAGAAGGTTGAGTCCCAGTGGTCAGAACCAACGGATTATTCCTCCTTACCCAAATCTGAAGCTTTATCCTCTTGTCGTTCCTATAGATGGTCTTCACCTTGAAGTCAATGCCCACTGTGCTGACAAAGGCTGGTGTAAACGAGTCATCGGCGTAACGGAACAGGAAAGAGGTCTTGCCCACACTGCTGTTGCCGATGATCAGGATCTTGAACATGTAGTCAAAGTTCTGATCGGAGGACTCCTTCTGTCCATAGGTGGCTGTTGCTGATGCCATTTTTACTGAGCAGAGGACAAACAGAAGAGTTTGTCAGAGAATTATTCTAGATTTTGTATAATCCGCACCTGACAGATTCCACATATATGGCATATGACCCTGCTTGACCTTTGTACAATATCGTAGGCTAAGGAAACTTGAACCGTAAAATATATTCAACAGATTTTCATGGCTCTTAGTTTTTATATTTATATACAGATATATATACAGCTGTTAAAATTTCAGTACATATAAGGTGATAAAACGATAATAAATAACTGCAGATTTTTAGTCCCAGTTATAAACGGATCCACATTTTTTGTTGTTGATAATACCAAAAGCTTTGGACAACACCTTCTTCTTTGGACAACACCTTCTCTGAGCGTGTAAACAGAGGGGCCATGCTCAACATAATTCCTTGCTTATCTTTTACTAATAAAGCTATTTCTAGTGCTTTTCACTCTCATGCAAGAGTTGCGCAAGCGTAAACTCACAACAAAATATGACAAGAGACTTTCACAGATCTAAATATCGACGGAACATAAACTCCAATTGGGAGTATCTTTCGATATCAATTGAAAGGCATTTCACACCGGTCAAGGCCAGCAGGATATATTCTGTTGTGACCACACTAGTAATTATAATTCTGTTTACTAAACCACACAGAAGAGCATGCAAGCAGATCATATCGCCACAGATATATTCGCTAAGTGGCATATTTATTGTAAAACAAAAACAACAACCTGTCTGCACCTTTGTACGACCCACAGAAATGTTTGGGATATAAAAATAATCCAGCAATGGCGGTAACTTCAAAGTCCATTCAATCTATTAACCTCTTAATAACATTTTGCATTGTGCACTTTCTTGTCTATTCAAATACCAACAAGGCCAGCAAAGGTAACCAGACCCCTAAAATAGAAGGGGAAAGAAGCGGATAATAGTTTGAGCATCCTCCCATAAAGATAAACTTCTCATAAAGGTACTGCCGGTGCGAAGAAGAGCATGCACACTTCTGAAAAACATATGGCTGATAAAATAAAATAGCGAAGTAAGGATCGTATAGTTAAGAAAATTTAGTTTATCCCCTCGAACAATCCGCTCTGTAGTCTGCCAAGAAACTGAGTGAAGACCCGTCAGCAGCGCACCGAATGCACACTGCTTACTCGGCTGAGCTGGTTAAAGTTAGCTTACTAGGCTAGCCATTTAGGCTGACTTGCTACCTTATCCGGTTGAAGCTGAAACCGAAGAAATTGGGTGATGATTGAAGTGTTGGCCTTGAATGTAACTGCAATTGGAACTATTTCACAGGGCCATTCACAGTAATATGGTGTTTGATACCAATGGGTTCTACGTGCTCAAAGTGGCCGCAATGCACATGATATCTCGCACTGACATGATTGCACTTAATTAAGATAACCGTTCACCTAGCACCGCAAAGATCAAGACAGCTAACAATGTTAGCGTTAATGCGTCGTAAGCGTTAGAAGCTAATGTTAGCTGCTAGCTAGCTAGGAATACTAGCTAGTATGTCAAATGAAGGTTACTCTTCCTTATTTGACAATTTAATTATACACTGCTTTAGATATATTCATTTAGCTACATAATGAGGTATTAAAATGCTCCCAAGTGCTGTTATTTACAGTAATGCCTCGATAGGGCAGCAGCTCACCGAGTAATGTGTGCTTTATCCTCAGCTTCGTTGCAATGGGTATCCAATTCAACAGTGTTGCACCTGCAGAAGATAGAGCGTCGATTCTGTTGACTGACGGCTTCAGAGGGGGCGGGCTCATCACGAAGACAAGAAAGACCGACACACCCGAAAAGTAATCAGAGCTGTTTACGTCAGCACTCCAAAACCCCGCCTACTTGTTAATCAATTATGATCGCTCAAGACAACAAAATATGTTGAAACAATCATATACGACCCACTAAATAATAACTAATATTTATACTAATATATTTGTATACACTGTTTAACTTTCAATGCCATTTACGGTGTCCATGGGTGCCAATAAAGGTACCAATACATTAAACGTATTATTATTAAAACCATAATGCAATGATACGCTTGTGATGCTCATTTGTGATGTAATTCTTTTTGTCACGCTCAAAGCAATTTATATTTGAGTAAGTCCATTAGGGTTAATAAAATGAACGCATATTTTATACATAATGCTGATCTCGACATACATAGACAACAGTATATTCATTACTCGTAAGCACAATCTACCTGTAATCAGACTTGGACACACTATACCTATTTCCAATAGCAACACACCACATGCAGCATATGAAAAGCATGAAGAGTCTTTCTTTTATTGGCAAGGTAGGCAGTCAGGCATACAGACATGTTACAGGAAGAGTGCTAACAAACCTGTACTAATCAGTTATGTTTAGATTGTCAAAGCTGGGAAAGAACACTTTTGAAAGAGAAAAAAAAAACAAATGAAAAAAACCCAATCATTTGTGAAAATGTAAAATCCTAGATAAACACTTCCATCCATCAATTTCACATCAAGTAACACCTTGAAGGTTTTTAGGATCTTTCAAGTAACTGGCAGAGATTAGGATGCTAAAAAACATGTGGTAGAGTGGGACTTTCCCCTCCATTTTGCATACTCAAAAGTCCAGAGTATGTGATTACTAGCTATACCTACATATATAGCCTCCAAAAAGTATATGGTTTCTTTAGTTCTTAGTTTC
>JAVQJS010123172.1:0-10929 GCA_036024795.1 Galaxias rostratus | reverse complement strand
ATTAGACAATGCTTTGCGTTACCATTGCCTTTAATATCCATAACGGTCTGCAAATCTGTGTGAAAAGAAACAGAGAACATATCTTTCATGGCATGCAGATGCTTTATTGGTTATAACAGCTAACAATAAACTTTGAAAAAAGGCACCATAGAAGTACAGGTCTGGAAAAAACGACCAGGATGTTCTGTTAGACAGAAAATGGCAATTGCGGTGGTAGACTTGACATCAAAAATGCCCCCAACAGCAAAACGGATTGAGAAGTAAAAATACACTCTGGAGGTAAAGGGGAAGGGCATGTGTTAGTGGAGCTGAGTTTCACAACAGTGAGGGTACTGTCAATACTCCTTGTATGTATCTCCCACCTCCACATTTCTTTCTCACTAAGGACTTGGTAGACATGAAGTAAGAGGAAGAGTGGAGCAGAGGAAAGGATAATACATTGGCAGCCAGTGTCATTGGTTATCATGTTGTTTGGAGCATTCCAGACTCCCAATCTCTGTTAATTCCATGCTCCACTTCATTCAGACCAGGGTGGTCAGTTTGTCTACGAGGTCATCAATGGTGTAGACCATAAGCTTGATGTCATCCTTGTCAGCCATGCGGTGTTGGCCATGGCGGCGCAGGATGACGTCCACATCAGAGCTGAGCACGCGCTCCGCCACTTGCATGGAGATGTGCCAAGGAACCTCATCGTCCTTAAGCCCATGGATAAGTCTGACAGGGCAGGTGATAGGCAGGGGGCTCTGCAACACACAATGGTTCTCTGCCTCATGCAAGAAGTTCATGCTCAATATGTACTGACCCTCCTCGTTATGCTTTGTGGGAAGAATCCACGCTCCCTTGTCTTCAAACTCCTTGCGCGTCTTAGTTTGGACAAAGAGAAAAGAAAAATAAGATATATTGTTTTATGAATACGCTTTATGATACATTACATATAATTGTTCATTTATTTTTGTAATAATTCCTATTTAGTTGCGCAACTTACAACGCCAGGAAGAAGATATGGTCTAGGTTAAATGTTTTTTTGCACTTTCAGGTCAAATCTGAATATCGTAACTTTATGGCAAACTTGGTCACTATTTGGTAATATTCAATATCACATTTCAAGTTAATAAACAATCACCTCAAGAGGAAGTGACTTGAATGCTGTAACAAGATGGTCTGCTGCTGTTGAGATGCCAACCAAAGCTACTGATTTCTCTGGCCGGGCTATCGCTGCCAGCAGCATGAGCCAACCACCCATACTGGAGCCCACAAGTATCTGGGAAGAGGCACACCAGAAGGGTTACGTCATTTCCTGCTCGGGCTGCTGTTATTGCAGTCTAATGAAACTTAATAAACACTAAAGAAAAACCTGTTACTCAATAGAATAAAAAAATCACTGACAGGAAATGATCATGCACTTTCTCGTATAAAGCAGTCAATGCGTGCAAGGTGTAACAGTGACATCTTGTGGCAAAATGACCACAACACATTAAATTACAGTGGCATGTTATGTGACCATGGAAGTAGCGTGGCGACAGTAGTATTTGCAAATAACTAGTGCAAAAATACATGATAGGTAGTTTTCTCACAGAGAAACTGTTTGTACGAGTATTTTACCTGTGGCCCCTCAGCTAATTCATCCAACACAAAGAGGACATCTTTCTTCCAAGTCCCAATGGTGCCTTCCGAAAATACACCCTCTGACAGTCCGTGGCCCGTGTAGTCAAATCTAAGAAACCAACACAACAAATGCAATTACTTTGTAAAAACAATTAAATGTGCTAGCAAGGCCATGACATTGAGTTAAATTGAGCCTACCTCAAGTAAGAATGACCTAAGGACCGGCAGAATTCTTCCAAGGCTTCTGCTTTCTGTCCATTCATGTTAGACCCATAGCCTGGAAGGAACACCACCCCTGGGCTCTTACCCTTCACTTTGCGGTATGCCAACTTTGGAAGGTCTGGTCGTGTGGCATACTGAACTGAAGACTTCTGTCTTACTCCTGAGAAAAAGTATTTTAGTTATGTAAATTACGTTCTAGCAGGAAATGTTACTATCGGTATGATGTGGGGTATACAATATATTCGATTTGGCTATGTGTTTGCAATTAGTAAAATGTATGTGGTACTATGGCCACTGTTGACTTTTTTTTTTTTTTTTACATTTCCAAACCTTTTTTTTGTTTGTGTACAATCCAGGTTAAATTGTTGTCAGCGGATCTCAGTGGACTTTACTAAAGCTAACCCGAACACAGATAGATTCGGGATAGAGAAGTGGCAAGAGGGACTACAGTAAGTGTGATGCATTTTATCACGAGCGCAGATTGCTAATTTTACAAGCTGTTAAAAAAATGTCAGCTCTCGGGCCGATGGGCCACACCCCCTTTACATGCTTCTCTTATTATTTGGCATTTTGAGGTGGTAAAGTCCTACACTTTGGAATAATACTCACCCCCTAAACTCTTGGACGGAAGAGTGGAAACCCCTCCGTTGCCTATTATCTTAAAAAGTCCTTTACGACAGGCCTTCATCAGCGCCAGTGCTGCCATACTGCTCTACAACTCACTGCGCAAATAACGCGAGAAGGAGCGGAGTCTAGACCAATGAGCAGGTTCCTGCAAGTTTACATTCGTGAAGACGTTTGAGTCTGGGACAAGTCGTCTGACTTGCTGGAGAAATATTGGAGAATATTCTTCAAGAGTCCATGGTTAATTTGGCCACATACTAGTTTAAAGGTGAAGTTCATCATGTGTAAGTAAATTTTCTTAAGCAAAAAAAAGAGAAAACAAAAGAATCTCACTTTTACTGTCTACCACCAGGTATATCAAACTGCATCAAATGTTATTAGGGAATTGCAGCGCTCAAAAATATTTGAAAGCCCCATTGATCACTCAGGACAGTTGTTGCAAGGAGGCGTGACTAATTGCCTGTAAATCCCCTCGCGTGTATACTTCTGCTTAAAAAGGTATGATTGTTTTGTATGAGTATTTTGACCGAGCATTACACAGGCACTGAATTCAAGGAGAACGCAGGCATGTGTAAACACCATTAGGTGGGAGGGGCTTAGGACAAGGATCCTCGGGATGGTTGGCTGTCTGGTATGGAAGTCCATAGCGGCCAAAATTCAGATGAAAAGTCAAACAAATGCTAAGGCAAGTGCTAATTGTGTTTCAATATTGTCTTCCGCACGGCATAGTGTTGTAGATAGAGTCTTCGAAAAATGCCATTTATTTTTCATTCTCAGACTGTTAGAGCATTGTATTTTTATTTTTGTCGTAACATAAATATTGCTTGCACTGAAGGAAAGTTAGGATACATTTTGTATACTGTATTTTTATTTTCATATTTGAATAAAAATGTCAAGACTGTTGGCCGTACTGTGGGGTATGACTGTGAAAATTCAATGACTTCCATGTTTTTCTTTTTAATTTGAAATGGGGAATACATTGGTCGTACAGCGTAGACCAACATAAAAATAAAAATACACCCACATCTTTTGCATTTGGATTTGAACTATGACCCAGATGATGCGTGCACAATGTAAAATCGTAATTGCAATCCCAGTATTGGTTTGGCTTTTTTGAGTTTGACTTTTCATTTGGATGTTGGCCGCTATAGACTTCTAGACTATCTACACGTGTAGTCTATATTATACTACCCTATACTTGTATACCTGTCTACACTTGTCAGTTCTGCTCACTCCTTGTCTATTATACCTGAGAACTTAGCCAAATACATCGTTCAGTGTAATACTGGCACTTTTGACCAAATTTAGAAGTGTTCAAGACGTGGAAACGCAATATAGCTGAAATCAATGCAACCCAAAACGTGAATTTACGTTCCATTTTACATTAACTTGAATTTGAATAGCATCGGGGAATCAAGTAGTTGAAAAGTAATTTATATATGTCAAATTAAATTGTGTCTTGATCAGTCAACAATAACAAAAGTAATCAAATTAATAATGAAGAGCAAAATCAGTGCCCCAAAGAACTAAAATGGAATTGCTGATTTTTACTCTGAACTAACTTAAAAGAAAAGCTGGCGGTTAAACATTTGTTTTCCAAAATTATATTTCAAATTGACCATTTAATAAAAAAAATTACTTTGTCAAATTATTTATTCAACAAAATACAATATTATTCATGAGAGAGTGAAGTCCGTGTCTTTCCACTAAATGACTTACAGGTGAGCGTGAAGTCGACCTGCTCAAACAGCCTCGATGTGCCATCTGATTTCTCACATTGTACGTTCCATCTGTCATTTAGAGCCACTGGACCATCCTTAGTTGCAATTCATTTGTTTTAATGATTATTGTAATGAAACTGTAAGTAACTCATGATTGTGCTTATACTATATTTGGATTTTCCTACTAAAATCACGTCATGTGGAGCTCGATAAAGAACTGGCAATTGAACAAAATAATATAGATTTTGTGCTTCTTAATTTCCCCACTTATAATTGTTTTTTGTTTTTCGCAGTCAATGATTATTTACACAACTTCCAACTTGACATTATAATTTTTGATAAACTGTAAATTAGATCTTGAGAGTGAAAATGTACAGCAGAGCTTGGGCGATAGTAATGGAGTCGAAACTAAGGGCACGCCTGATGCAGCCTGTCCATTTGTAACCTTTTTATGCAGCCAGTACATTAAATATTATTACTCAGGTTTATGTTGAACTGTGACTGTCATGAGTGTGTCAGTTTGTAACATGACTCAGAGCGTCACCAGCGGAAGGTCATGAAGCGATAGAACGGGAACGGAAGCGAGAGACAAAATTCTATCCGCCATTGTGGAATATTTTAAGGGGTATTCCAGTAAGGCATAGTCAGACGGATCAGTTATACATAGTAACTAGATAGAAAACGTTTAATATAATCTACTGTTATAAAGTCACTTTTTGTTGCACCAAAGATACATAGTTGCAAAGGTCTGACGACGGGAGAAAAACACGGCCCGGAGAGATTGATATTAAACAACCCGAGACCAGCGAGAAAACACCGGATTGCAGAAGCAGGATAAACCGTGGACAGTCACAAACAGCAATCAGTTTCGGTTCCTAGAGGATGTCTGCGACCACTGTCGATCAGGTGCGTCTTTTTCGGGGCTACAGATGATGTTCAGAATTAATCTCGTTGTAGCTTGAACTTTGTTAATGACTGTCATACTTTCTAGCCATACCAGTACACAGACGTAAGTGTTTGATTTATAGTCGCTATTGGATCTGTAGGCCGATAATTCATGAATTATGTGCAAGCTAGTAATTTTTGTAAAATATCGCTGAAAATTAACATGTAATAAATACAGGTATCGTCACATGTTTTTCGTGTGTACTTGCCCGGGATTCAGTCAACAGTCAACCGTATATATTTTTTTCATATTCTTCCAGAGACCCAAAGGACAAGGAAATAAAGGTAAGCTAAGGAAGATGATGCTTCCAATGGATAGGCCTTCTTGTCACAGAAATGGATGATGATGTTGATGAGGAGTGGTATTGCAGGGTTGTGATGGTGATTATGATGATGTGTTCGTTTATTTCTATGGCATGTGGTTAAAAAAAATTCAAATGATTCTCATATTACCTACATTTTCTCAAGTCAGTGTTGGTTGCTAAGTGAAACTGTAGTGAAGATTTGTTATCAAACTCAACCTCTCTTTTTGCTCGCAGTTCAAAACGGATCAATGCATCAGAAGGATGGCCTAAACGATGATGACTTCGAGCCTTACTTAAGTGGTCAGACAAATCAGGTGACAGTCTTTGTTTGCTTGTTAAATATTTATATTAGACAAAAACATTGTTTTCCTGTTTGAAAGGCTAACTCAGCCTTTAGCTGAAAAGTTCAACAGCGTCACTCTTTTCTGCACCTTACCCTTTACCCTCCACGCTGTTCACTACCGCCAGAATCCCAGAATGTGTTGTGCATGTCTTAATCACCCAATTCCTTGCCATTATACATCTCTAAACCTATACATTAAAAGAAGAGTTTAACATAAAAACTTCCAATGTCACATTGTAGAACATGCCTATCATCATGATTTCATAATGTGACTCACTTTCTTTTCATTGAAGAGAGATATGGAAGGTTTGTATGTGGTTCTCGGCCTTAACAATGCGTGGCTTCATGTGGTTAGCCTTTTGCTTTAATTCTTGTTTCTCCATGCGTCTGTTTAATTCCCCTCGCATAAAAATATACTAAGAAGAAGTACATAGTGGTGTTTGCACTGCCCTCTATTGCTCAGGTCACAACTCATTGTCATTTTCTGTCTAACTCTACAGAACAATAGCTACCAAACAATGTCTGACCCTTACATGCCCAGCTACTATGCTCCATCCATTGGGTTTCCATACTCACTGGGAGAGGCAGCGTGGTCAACGGGTGGAGACCCTCCAATGCCCTACCTGACCACCTATGGACAGATGAGCAATGGCGAGCATCACTTTATCCCTGATGGAGTGTTCAGCCAGCCTGGTGCCCTGGGGAACACCCCACCCTTCCTCAGCCAGCACGGCTTCAATTTTTTTCCTGGCAATGCAGACTTTTCCACCTGGGGCACCAGTGTCTCCCAGGGCCAGTCCACACAGAGCTCTGTCTACAGTAACAGCTATGGCTATGCTCCCAGCTCTCTGGGTCGAGCCATCGCTGACGGACAAGCAGGCTTCAGCAGCGACACCCAACTCAGTAAGGTTCCAGTGCTGAGCAGCATTGAGCAGGGCATGACAGGGTTAAAGCTAGGTACAGACATGGTTGCAGCTGTCACCAAAACTGTTGGCTCCCCACTTGGAGGCACAGCGGGCATGAATAGCATGGCGGCCAATAGCATGCCTCCATCTGTGAGCTCATCAGCACCTAAAACTGCCTCTTGGGCGGCCATTGCACGAAAGCCCGCCAAGCCACAGCCCAAGGTGAAGCCTAAAGGAACCATGGGGATGGGAGGAGCCATCATCCCCCCTCCTCCTATTAAGCACAACATGAACATTGGTACCTGGGACGATAAGGGCTCCCTCAATAAGCCCCAACTAACTCAAGCCATGATGCCACCCTTGGTGCAACAACCTCTCCTAGGCCAGCCCCAACCCCTGCTGCGGAGTCCTCTCCCCCACCAACACCAACACCAACCCCAGCACCAACACCAACCCTTCCAACTCCAGTCCCCCCAGCAAACCCAGCCCATGCCCCCTGGCCCCCCTCACCCCCATCAGCATCCCCACTCTCACCAGCATCTTGCTTCCCAGCCCGGCCCACCCCAGCCTCTCCACCAGCACCAACACCAACACCCCCAACACCCTGCTCCTCCCTCCAGCCGCTGGGTGGCCCCTAGAAACAGGGGCACTGCCTTTAACCAGGGTACAGGTGCAGAGGGCTTTGGTCTGGTGAGCGGAGTCCCCATGAGTGCCTCGTCCTGCTCCGGAGAGGTGCACCCAGTTCTGGATAAACTATGTGCCCTCCACAATTACAACCCCAAAGACTTCGACTGGAACTTGAAAAATGGACGTGTTTTCATCATCAAGAGCTACTCAGAAGACGACATCCACCGCTCCATCAAGTACTCCATCTGGTGCAGTACAGAGCATGGCAACAAGCGCCTGGACGGGGCCTACCGCTCTCTCAGTGGCAAGGGGCCCCTGTACCTGCTCTTCAGCGTCAACGGTAGCGGTCACTTCTGCGGTGTGGCTGAGATGCGCTCGCCTGTGGACTATAACGCCTATGCAGGCGTCTGGTCTCAGGACAAGTGGAAGGGGAAATTTGAGGTGAACTGGCTGTTTGTCAAGGATGTGCCCAACAACCAGTTACGACACATACGCCTGGAGAACAATGATAACAAGCCTGTGACCAACTCCAGGGACACTCAGGAAGTACCTTTGGAGAAGGCCAAGCACGTGCTCAAAATCATTGCCACTTTTAACCATACCACGGCTATCTTTGATGACTTTGCACATTATGAGAAGCGCCAGGAAGAGGAGGAAGCTTTGCGAAGGATGAGAGGAATGCACACACACATACATGCATAACGTGAATGGCACACAGCCCTTTTTAATTGATAAATGTATAAGGCAGTAATGTAGACTGACTCATAATCCTAATAACATTTTTCAGCAAATTGTAATTTACCTGGTTATATGCACCTATAGAATTCTTTCTCAAAAGTCATAATGTAGACGTGGTTTTTCTAGAGCTTATTGACTTAAATTACTGACAGAAGCTTATCACTCATTCAAAATGACTCATTCTTAAGTCCAGAAAAACGTCATGTGTCGCCGGCCATCTTGTGCTGTGGGGAGTGTGATGATTTACCCAACTAGAGACACACACACACACACACACACACACACACAGGGATTTCCTGAAATAGCTCACATTCCTGGCATTTCTGCTCTCAGACAAAGGCAGAAGTGGGCTCTGCTCTCCAACTGAACACCAGGCCTCTCTGCTCTGCAGGTCCCTCGTGCTTTATTAGCCTTTAACAACCAGCACTTTCCTGGCTGCTTTAGGACTGGTGTCTACGTAGTGTATCCTGGTTATGGTTTAGACAGCAATATTGATATCTCCATCTGGGAAGATGTAGAAGTCGTAGTAGAAAGATGGGACTTACAGGTAAACAGTGTTGGGCACAGCCATTTTGCACATATTCATACAGTAATGTGCTTGCTGTTGGATGAATGCCCGCTTAACACTCTGCAAACAGTAAGCCAGAATATGCTAATTGTATAACGTTTAGATGAGGCCCACATTCTGTCGGCATCTTCCCGTTCGCTATTCCATCGTTGAAGCACCGTCGTATGCTGTATTCACTCCTAACCTTGTTAATATGCACCAGGGTACTTTCTCATAAATATTTCAAGTCAATGTTTTCAGGGCTCTGAAAACAACCTGTCAGTGTAGAGCCTGTTCCACGGGGCACGTTGCAGGCATTGTGCTGCGCTGCTTTTGTAGCCTTGACCTCCTACATGACAGGCCTGGGCCGCCAGAGGCCTCACCCACCTCAGCCTGACAAGGTTAATTGTTCTTCATGGCTAGACATTTCTTAACCCTCTGAAGGGTATCGAGTCCATAGCTCTTTGGCCCATAACATCTCTGTAAAACAAGATAGAAAGTTAAACACAACCCAAGATAAATGTTGGGTTGTAGCTTCAATTTCTAGCCAAAGGGAAATTAGAATCTGTCCTGAAGGATGACTCGTACATAAGTTGGCAGTACCCTGAATGTCAGTGAGTACAACCAAAATGGCTAGCTACTATGTTGAATGGGTTGGTCTGTTGATGGTGGGGCTGGTGAGGAATATAGCCTGAGGTCAGTAGGATAAAGTCTGTTTTGTTTATGGCTAGCAACCATGTTGTATGGGCTGGTCTGTTCATCACAAGAGTTTCTGCTTGATCAGAGCGTTACTTGAGTAGACACACCGTAAGCAGGTTTCCATGTCCTTTTCCAGAACTCTGGCACGGGCAACATGCCTCCTTGTGAGGACTCATGTTTGGTGATTTGAGTACGGGACAATGTGTCCCCTCACCACTCTAACTCACTTCATTTTTGAATGAGAACCCTCAATGGTTTTTGCCCGTTTGGCTGGTTTGGACATCCACACTTTTGCTTTAGTTAGCTTAACTGCTTTACAAGTTGCATTCAGTCTGTGTTCCATGCATTGTGCAGGTCTGACCTGTAAAGTGTGTGTGCGAGTGGGAAACCGGTCTAAACAGTATCAACATCGTGCCTGTTACCTGTGTTCAACTGATGTTCAGCAGAGCAGAACAGTAGCACCTTTTCCACTGCACTTCTTCTGATCCTCGTCCACACACTTGTGGGTGCAAGCCCCAACTTAACAAAACAGCCATTCTTATGGAAGCCAGAAGGACCCAACCAATAATTGAAAGAGATTTGTCAGATTTCTTTCTTTGTTTTGTACTTTCGTCTTTTCTTATTTGCCTGGTCTTTATGGTATTTTAACTTCCACTGTTACATTGAATAGGGCTATCCAAGTTGCAGGATAAACCCTTGTTTGAAGGTGTTGCTAGTGATACTAGGCATATGAAATTAGGTGCTCTAAGCCATTAACGGACAAGATATCTTCGAATATATTATATGTATGATTTCTGCTGTGGGCTTATGACAACCGTAAACCGCTTAAAGAAATTGGCTGTTAATTTATTTCTGCTTAAATTATGACTGAGGGCTCCTAATGTGGGTGCACCAAATGTTTTTTTTACATGCATATAGTATAACGTAGTACAAGTTCCCAAAAGTAAAAAATATTCAGGCACACAACGAAGAGCTTTACTTAACATTTGTCACATGAATAGCGGCAATAGGATAAGTTTGAAAAATAGCCCTAAGGCTTTTCCTGTTGAACAATATTCATGCTCTCTCTCTCTGCAACACTAATTATGTAGGACCCTATCTAACTGTCTAACCATAAGGAAAAGGGTCTCAGTCTTTCAACTGAAGACAACAATGCATCCACAGAGACGAACTCCTCTGTATCAGTTTGGTGCATCGCCTCTGTTCAAGGCTCACCAGAGAAAAAAATCATGTTAGCACTTTCATTATTTAAAACAGCCTCTGCCAATCGTATTCAATTTTATTTTCCTTGGATAATTTTTGTGATCAACTAACTGACTAGGCAGAGTAATTGGATTTTTAGACTTAAGTTCTATAGGCTCTGTAATTTTGCTTTTTTTGTTTTGTGATACATCAAACATTTGGAATAAAGTCAATTACAGCTGAACTTGATCACCTTCGAAAGAGATTTAAAAACAATGTTTAAATAAATATTATTTACTTGAATCAGTATTCAGCCGTTTGATTCTTTTCAGACAGATGTAGTTATTGATTGACAGGTGAGACACCTGGCGGGGGGGGCGGCCCCCCCCCCGCCCCCGGCGCCCGCGCCGACGCCGCGGGGGGCCGCGCGCCCCCCGCCCCGCCCGCGGGGGCGGGGGGGGGGGGG
>JAVQJS010123155.1:0-16241 GCA_036024795.1 Galaxias rostratus | reverse complement strand
GTTTTGTCAGAATTTAGTAGGAGGAAGTTACTCAGCATCCAGTGTCTAATGTCCTTTACACATTCTTCAACTTTATTAAGCTGATATCTCTCTTTATGGATCAACGCACTATTTTTGACAGTAGGCAGGGTGTTCTTTTGCTGAGAAGCCTAATTTTGTTACATTTATTTCGGATTTGTCCATCAACATTGTATTACAGCAAAAGGACTGAGGTTTGTTTAGGTAAAAAAAATGTGTAGGTCGGTTGGGTCTTTTAATGTTTTGTTTTTTTCATCAGAGGGGGTTTCTTTTGCTTTCATGGCCCATAAATTTTTCTTGCGTGGTGAATGGTTTGAAACTTTCCCTCAAAATTGTTCCATGTCAGCCTTTGGCTTTTTAGATGTCAGACGGGATTTTTTTTCTCCACAGTTGGCACCAACATTTGAAGACTTTTCTCTCTATTGATAAAAATATCTAAAAAGTGAATTGATAGCACTTATCTAAAATCCAATGCATGATTTATCAGTTTTACCTTTGCATTGTTTAGTATGAGACTACTCTTGTTTCATTGATCTCAAAATAGGTTCTCAGCCTAGGCCTTGACTAAACTGAGACTGAAAATGAAAATGAAAATTAGGGGAATAATCTAAAAAAACACCAAATAAACTCCTCATTAAAGCCAACACTATTTTCTTTAAGATTTAAGAGGAAAATGTGTAAAAGAAAACAGGACATTTTTTAACCCACTTCAATGAAAAAGATTATATAAATAATTAAGGAGCACATAGCCAACCAGCTTGTCTTTTCACCTTCATATGACACAGATAAAAGAGAGGCAAGATAATGCTGGAGGAGTCAAGAGATGTTGTTGTCTGCCCTTAATTAAAAGCCTGAGAAAACGATTGTCTTTATTTTGGAGCATGTTTATGTCTTTGTGTGAGCTTAAAAAAGTGATTAGCCAGATCTGGAGGCAAAGGAAGGCCTAAATGGATTGTGATGTATGTTTGAAGGTAAACACAGACTACTACATAGTATTCCTACATTCCCTTTCGTAGCTGCCTCATCAGGATCTGTTGTTAGGCAAAAGAGGACCTTCCCAGCAGACACTGAAGATGGGGAGTTTCTTTGTCCATTTAGCTCTCAGACGAATAGACTCTCCCCTCACACATACAGGTGTTGTAAGGTGTTAAACTTGAGGTGAAGTGAACCACGACCTGGGGTGTTGGCATTCCTCTAAAGTTGTGCCAATGCTTACCCCCTCAGCATGAAAAGATACACACTTTTGTTTTCTCATTCATCTAGTGCTTTAGCATGTTGAATCAAACCCATTAACTGGTAGTGACAAAGAAAAACACATGTAGAATGTGATTTATGTGCTTATGTTGTACAAAGGTCACAGCTAAATAAAATGTACAGTTATTATATAATCATTTTTGATGCTATCTTGACATGATCAATGTCTGAGACCTAAATTTCAACAGTGACATGCACTTGGTAATCAAATCAGCACACTATCACCATAAACAACATAGCAAAACTCAGAGGACTTATGTCCCAACAAGAGTTAAAACAACGTGTCCATGCCTTTAATCCCAGCATTGTAGACTGCTGTAATGGTCAACTCTCAGGAATTTCTCGTAACAGGTGTAACTGTCTCCAGAGTTAAAACCAAAAAAGGTGTATGGCCGTGTGTGGAGCTACTTTGCAACTAATAGCTGGCTATGTTGGCTGGCTATGATACCTGAATATGTGAGACTTGCTCCAAGCCTGACCACTCTTAACCCCATATTAAAAATGTATGTAAATGTTCTTTATTACATTTAGCTGGAATGTCTCTTCTCAGAAATTGCATTTCTCTCAGTACAATTATCTTTCTTTCTTTTCATGGTCTTCTGTTATTTCTGTTTGCTGTGTGTTGACCATATTTGACTACCATTGTGTAAAAAAAAATCTACAAAAATACATGTTATTTAATTTTGTTTATCTTCTATTAATCTTTTTGGTTTACAACTGACCAAAATAGATTAAATACTGTTAACTTAATGCACGGGTTTATGCAATGACATCAAGCATGCAGTTTTAATTTTAACCTGTAGATGGCGGTATTCCATAAAATTCCAGATAACCTACAAGCCCACGAAATCCTTAAAACGGGTTTTAGTACATTTTGGGTTAGGCTATCATGAACTTCACATCATTTATTTATCGATGTCAAAGCCTATGTTATTCATTATGTATTATATTAACATGTTTTCCAGTTAAATTTAATATCAAGCCCAGTCACTCATAGAGGAGCTCTCACTATGCACATCATTTAGCCATTTATTTTAAAATTAGCTATGGTTTATGTTTCAAAACGAAACTGCTTAATTGAATTATTTGCCTAATTACAATATAAAGGCTGTCTTATTTTTCCATCACTCTGGAACTTTGGACATTAGCAGAAAAGCCAATAGTGAAATTGAGCACTTCGCCAAATTAGTCTAATATAGTAACTACATTCCCTAAATTGATTAAGAATTCTTAATTTCCTGTTGTTAAACCTGCAAAGACGTGTTTGAACCCTCAGTGAAGAATCCTGCTAAAACCTTAGACCTTGTCAATATTAAGCCTTAAAGAGGACGAGTGATATTGATCTGTATGTTTTGCATGGGATTGTTTAGACGGTAATTGAGTGTCAGTGTCTGTCTGTGTCGTCTCAGTGGCGCCATGTGCCTTTTTGGATTGCTAATTTCTCTAACTGCCCGTCAGCTCCGCCCATAACGTTCATTCTCGCAGTGCAGTTTCAAAGCAGCCAGTTTGCCTAGCCTGGGGAACATGCACTTTCTGGCGTCAACCTGACTGGCGACAGGCAATATGTAGGCAATAGGCAGGTAAAAAAAAAATAAAAGGCAAAATAGAAGTATGTGGCTCTACCACAAGTGCATGATTACTTACATGTCTGGTTTGTTGTAACTAATATTGTAAATACTCAAGTAGCATCGCGAATACCAATAGGTCAAAACAACGCTTTGATAATTCAAGATTGATACCGGGGCCATAGGAAATTAACTTCTACGTGAGAATGGCAATGTAATGTGGACATTCAAGAAGGGGCTGCCCTGACCAATGAACTTTCAGTGGGCGGAGTTGTTAGGTTACGTATAGCAGTCCGAGCACTAGCAAATTACTTCAACTAAAAATCTTTGTGTGGTTCGTGCGTAGAGTGTAGCAAAACTACCAAAGCAATCTTAATGGCAACGTCGGTCCTCTATAACACTGTAGGAATACAAGTGTGAAGCATATCACTGAAGATGAACTCATTTGATTGTTAAATTCTTTTTGTTCTACAAGGAATACTTTTCTTTATTTTTTTCGTTTGAATATAGGAAGAAATTCCGTCTGACCCTTTTACCACAATGTATTTCGGCTTGTAGGCAATTTCACGTGACGTTCTTGATTTAAAGATACACGTCAATGGGTCTTCGGTGTTTTAAAAAAAAAAAGGATTTTGACCGTAGCCTGTCAGTTTTCCGGAATGCATCGTTTTCCTTTGTAGCCTAGCGCTGTGACTTAGTGAGCTCAGCCCGGCGGGTTTTGCTACAGGATAAGACTACTTGAGTGTAATTGGTCGTAAATGGATCGCCATTCCAGTTTCATTTCCATTTGGCTTCAACTGGAACTCTGTGCCATGGCTGTTCTTCTCACCAAAGGTATACTCTTCAATAATACATGTATATTGAAGTAAGGGTATGGCCCCTGTATTTCTTCGCAGCAAATTGTCAGCGAGACCAAGACTAGGCTAATTGAATGTGTCGACCATGAACCTACCAAGCAAAAATACATTTCAAGCGTAAGGCCCATCCGTGGCTGCCTCAAAAGTATAATTTGTTAACTATTTGTTAAACACAATTAAACATTTTATTTGTTATACATCTGTAGCGCAACTGATAAACGGTCCTGGGCCAAAACTCTCGAATTTATAGTTTACTACTAAATTATTTGTAACCATACCAACACCACTAACTAACTGCTGCCGAAAGGGCTACTTCTAGAGTAAGGCTATCTTCTGCCAGTTAGAACTTCTTGATTAATAACGCAGATCACATCGACGCTGTACTATTTAATACCTTATGGATAGCTCTGACTCATTTAGGCTATAGTATAAAAATAATAACACGTTTAATCCTCTAGCATAGTATGTTCTTTGTACTGTAAACATGCGCAAGTAATTGTAGTACAGATTTAATAAAGGGCAACCCTGCAGTCTTGTCGGATTATCAAGCCTACTGGTTTACCTTCTTTTTTTATTTACCTATATATATATATATATACTTACACAACTTTTAACTGTGACTACATTATAAAGTGCCACTTTAGAAGTGTTTAAGTTATTAAAAAAAATCCTGGTAGCCCGTCAGTTCATTTATTTGTATATCCATTATATCTAAAGTTCAGCCTATGTTTAGGTTACACCAAATCGAAAAAATATTCTTAAAGCAAAGGCGTTTTTTTTTGTAAATTTAGAAAAGGTAAGGTAATATTTTACCCAAATATTCCATAGTATATGCATGGCCATTGTTTTTTTTAACATATGTTTTGAGATCAATAGCCTCTTTTTTTCTTGGTAATACAACTTGGACGGCTTATTTACTACATTTTACAAAGGAAAACTTCCTTCACTGTTCTAAAGTCACACATGTTCAAACATCAAATGCCACATTGCTTCACACACAGCATGACAAACCATGTGGCTTACTAAACTAGTGCAGACATTTCATCAATAAGGTCTCAACAATAAGATTAACAGTTACAAAAATCCTCCTTACACTGATCAAATTACCATGCCTTGCTTGTGTAATACAAACAGACTGAAATGATTAAATATTCAGCAGCTTAATACATACCTTTTCTTTCTGCAGGGGAAATACGGTGTTACTGTGATGCACCTCACTGCGTGGCCACAGGATACATGTGCAAATCAGAACTCAATGCTTGTTTCACCAAGGTGTTGGATACGTTCAACTTAAACTCACCTCTTACGCACGGTTGCCTAGACCCTGTTACCAATGCCGCTGATGTATGCAGCAGCTCAAAGGCCACAGACGCCTCTGTGGGGGGCATGTCAACAATAGAATGTTGTCATGATGACATGTGCAACTACAGGGGCCTGAACGACCTTGCTCACACCAGAGAATCAACAGGTATTTATTTAGATGAACACTGATGTGCTCAGGCTTTTCTGTCTCAATCGGACAATTTGGACACTCAAAGCTGTAGGCTAGTTTAGTCTCGACCCTCTCCAAACTGATTGCACGAGGCCAATGTTCTGACTTCCAGGCATAAAGAGGTCCCATGCGGCTTTATGCCTTGGAACACTTACCATCCATTCTGCCTCACAATTCCAACCTTCGAGAACTGTAGTTAGTTGAATGGTTACAGCCACTAAGAAGGGAGGGAGCAGCTAGTTTACCTGAGAGCCCTCGAATGCAGATCAGATGTTTTTTGATTGCTTGTGCACGATGTAATCTTTCTGCTGAGTTGGAATGTGCCCATGTAGCACGAATAGCCCTCGAGAGAGTACATTTATGGCATGAGTACTAGCTTGTGTAGCTAAGTAAAAGGGAAGAGGGGAAAGGGAGCTCTCCAGTGGGGAATTCCTCTTATGACCCTGTGATGTGGTCCACCATTTGTGATGTCTGCACTTGCTTCTGTGTTTTTGGAGAAGCTGACTCCTGTCCTGTGTCCTCTCTTTCCTCCTATCAGACCATAGCAGGTACCAGCCTGAGGGCAGCAGCCGTAACCTGATCACACGGGTTCAGGAGCTGGCGTCGGCTAAAGAGGTGTGGTTCCGGGCAGCGGTGATCGCAGTGCCAATTGCAGGCGGCCTCATCCTGGTGCTGCTCATCATGCTGGCGCTGCGGATGCTTCGTAGTGAGAACAAGCGCCTGCAGGACCAGCGGCAACAGATGCTGTCTCGTCTCCACTACAGCTTCCATGGTCACCACACCAAGAAAGGCCACGTGGCCAAGCTAGACCTAGAGAGCATGGTGCCCGTCACAGGCCACGAGAACTGCTGTCTGACCTGTGACAAGATGAGACAGGCTGACCTAGGCAATGACAAGATCTTCTCTTTGGTGCATTGGGGAATGTACAGTGGACATGGGAAGCTGGAGTTTGTATGACTTTCGATAATCTCCTGCCTGTTCTGCTTCTTAACAGACCAGACCACATCTCCTTGGTTGGGTTTCCCTTTGTTAGTCAAACAAATCCCCCCTTTATTTTGTCCATTTTACCAGTAGCAGATAATCCTATCTGTTATCTTTCTTAATGTAGAAAGAAAAGACTGAAAGCAAGCTGTGTGGCTTTTGCTAAAGGAGCACTTTACTTGAAATGAAAGGCAGACAAACAAGGAGTTGTAATTGAACTTGAGAGGGCAAAGCATTGCTAATGCGAGAGACCGAGAGGGAGACATCTCTTGCTGTTGCCCCTGTGGATCCTGAACTTTATGCTGATTGCTCAAGGATTCACGAATCTTATTTGCACATTTATAAAAACTGACAAAGAAAACAAGGTGTTTTTGCCTAAAAGAAGAAGAATTTCATGCTGATTCCAGAGCACAAAAAAGTCTTTGGGGATTGAAAAAGTTAAGAATTCTGTGTTTTCACTGTAGGTGTACATTTCTTGATTCAAGCTTATTGTAAAAAATTTAAATATATATTTTTTTCTGAACACTTAAAAGTTTGTGTCATGTTTCGGATGCATGTTTGAAATCTGTTGCATCCAAGTTCAATCTTAAACCTGAGTGACTGAGTGTGAATGACACCAATATTCATTAAAATGACTTGCTATTTATTTTGGAAATTCCCTCATTCAGTTTGTGATGCTATAACTAAATATCAAGTTGCCATATTTGTCTCTTATCTTTTCACTTATATAACCGCTTAATATGCTAATGAATTATTCCCGAAGTGCAAATATAAAAATCAATTTCTCGTCCATATAGTATACACAACCTGTCCTTTCAGTCATTTGTAAATTTACTTAATTCTTTAAGTCTTTATATTAATACATACTACCTCTACCATCAGTATTCATGTGTGCTAACTTGCCTTTAAGGCCTTATTTACATTGACTGAAATGTTAGAACGGTTCTTGAATCTTAAGGTTACATTTTCATACTTTTTGCCTCAGTTTAAAAAGATTCACCCTGGAATTGGCAGTGTTAATAGTAGCATTTACAATCAATTCATCCACAAGACTTCTTATTGGTGGTATATTGTTTTATTTTTGCCAACATAACCGTTAAGAGATGTCACAGTTTTTCATCGGGCGACAAGTTGAAACTGCTCCCTCATTGCCAATTGATGTTGCACTCTGGGGGCCCCACTACTGCTGCCATATGTACAAACACACTCGTATGGCCAGTCACAGCCTAGGTGAGGATCTTTTGCCCTAAGCGGTGTGACTTTCACATTCTCACTTTGGATAAAATCCATACAAGCCCGGAAAGATGCCGGTAAAGGGCTAGTTCATCCATTTTCAATCCTGGTTTTGATCAGATGCCGATGTTGTGTTTATGTACATGGTGTTGTCGTCTAGCAATTGCAATCAAACCGTAGGACGACAAATGAGCTGGGAAAATTACAAATCGTTGTTTTCGGGATTAGCTTGTTCTTAGTTTGATTCACGTGAGTATCTATGGGCACTGGTGTACAATGAATTAACCATATATATATATAATGTAATCTAATTCACTCAGTTACAAGGGTTCAAACGTTCATGTAAAGAGTTTTTTCTCATTGGAAAATACGAGTTAGACAAACAGTAAGTAGTTTTGAGTGGAGGTCCACCTTGTGGAGGAAGTCTACACTGAGGCTGACAATTGATTCTTTCTATTAGGGCCACAGGAAAACACTATTAGTGCCTAACTACCTAATGGCAGCTCACATTAGTAAAGTTCAAGCCACATACTTAGCCTCCCCCAGGACCATAACCCCAGTAATAATAGACCATCTGCCTAACTCTGCTAGTGTATCTACTGTTTCAACCTGGTTCTGCTCTTACGGTTTACCTTCTATTTTCCAGAACCAAGAAGAGACATTTAATGCACAGATACACACACACACACACACACACAAACACACATATTGGTTTATTGATGCACTTACACACAAAACAAGTAAAGTACTCGCAATAATAGGGATGTCTCTTCATGTATCTTTTAGAGTCAACTGTTGCCTGAACACACAAATAAAGAAGAAGCAGACAAGACCATTGGCCATTTGTTGCAGCACCATGACCATGACATATATATCCTAGCTACCTTGACGAGGCGACCCATTGGCCTGGTTAAAAGGCCTCACAATTCATTATGAATAGACTACTCTAAACTGGCAGTATGTTTTTAAGTTTTTGAATGCAGATTCTTCCTACCTTTTGAATCCATACAGACAGTACCAAGTATGCCATGGGTGAGGCTCTCGGACACTTACAGAGCCAGTGTGAGACAATATATGAAGTGTAAACACACATGGGACTTGTTAACACCTGCACATAGTAATAGATGCACACTTCCCAGGGCAGAGGAGGTTTTTAATGGCTTGAATGTTTTTCCAGTTTTACCTCTCACCTCACTAATTTCAGCGTGGGAGCCGATTACTCTGGTGTAGGTTTCTCCCTGCATAGGAGGAAAAGATATGATATCAAGGATCAATTTGTTTAAGTGTGTGCCCATCCCTTTCTTGACAAAGTCATATACTTCCAGTCAGGTGGCATACTAGACACCTTATCCAAACAGTTAACAATTAAAGTCTTTTTTTCTGCTGCCCAATATTGCTTGTGTATCTCCCCATAATCATCAACAGCCTCTTCTGGCCATGGACGTTGATTTGTTCTGCTCATTTTGGTCCCACACTTACGAAAAAAATCTTAAACCCCTTAACGTCATACAAAGTCTTGTGGTTGTTAATGAAATTCTTAAGGAAACGTGTGTTTCTTGATCTTTTTCTAATAATACTATTTAACACACTCCATAAACGTTTTTTTCTAATAATTCATTATAATGTGCCTTCTTCCATATCCTCCTAATGTTAGTTAATATTTGTACATTCATCTTCTTCCTACAGAGTTCCATATCTAATTAATTCTCTCCATAGTGTCTCTTTATAGTGTATTTAACATATTACAGTTTTCTTATAAGAATTGTCGTTAGTTAAGGGGGCCCGATTGGCTTCCTTGCTTGGGGCCTCACACAGTCTTGGAGCTCCACTGTGTGTGTGTGTGTGTGTGTGTGTGTGTGTGTGTGTGTGTGTGTGTGTGTGTGTGTGTGTGTGTGTGTGTGTGTGTGTGTGTGTGCTTTCATATGCACGCTGTAGACAGAGTTTCTGGACTAGGATTCAAGCAAATTTTCAGCAGAATGATATCTTCCTGGAAAGTCAATTAGACCACTCAACCACTTTCACATTGGAGGCATAATATTTTTACCTAACAGGCCCACTGAAATTGGTCAATCATCACTGAAGATTATTTTGTAGGTTACATCAGAAAAATGTATGTTTTAAAAACAAGCAAATCCTACTTTTAAATTGACTAGTCAGAGGGACATGTTTATTGTCAATTAATAGAGACTGGTTTTCCTTGATGAGGGGCGTCTGTTGAAATCGGACATGATGTAAATATTTAGCCGTCTCAAACGAATGAATTTCGCTCCAGTCAATGGATACCTTGGAAGGGTTCTCATCCTTGTGTACCTTTTCCATCTAAACGTTTATCTTGAATGTTGTTAGCATTCGGATATATGTAAATATGTCCTCATAGAAAAATAATAATGTTAGAAATGTTTACAAAACCGACCGAGACTCTTCAAGCTTAATGTCTGCATCTGTAAATATACAAAGATTGATTACATTTTAAGTAGTAGGCTTTTAGTGTATTCCAACATACTAATGAAAACACAATAGTTCAGATGAAATGTAATTACCAGGACAACCAGAAATGGCAAAAATGTACTATCTCACGATGAAACAACCCATGTTCAAGATCCTTGCTATTTAATGTCTGTGCCCTTTGAATTTTTACAGCATACTGACTCATAATCCGAGTGGTATGAAGCAAACCCTAGTTCCAGAGTTAGGTGACAGGGAAGTAAGCTTAATGTGACAGGTCCTTATAGACACACAGCAATTAAGGGTTTTATCTTACATAATGTGCACAGAGCTCCCTCCTCTTGTGATTCTGCTTCATATTTTTCTCTTCTGCCCATTCAATTTTTTTCCTCTTTCTTCGTCTCCTTATTTTTTCTTTCATTTATCTCCTTCTAACACTGGGATTGGTGTTTTTTATCTTCACAGATGATTTGGTGGCAGAGGTGTCATAAATTCACAAAATTAGATTCCTCAAACTAAAGGTAAATCTAGAATCCATCAGAATCTGAATAATGAATAATCTGAATAATCAGTGATGAACCTGTCTTTGCTTTATAATGAATGAGTATATTACCTGGCACTGTTACACATTTACATGAAGTAAATGAGGGAACAGTTATCACTGTGAAATAAAGACAATTTTGAAAGTCTCCAAGTTGTGTGCATTCTAAGGGCTAGTAGTAATGGGTTTAACAAAGTGTCACCCCTTGGCAGTTTGCCACTCATACACCAGCAAGGATGTTCACCTTGAGTTAGCAGACATAGCCTGAGGACTCAGACCTGGTTGAATCTCATACACACACTGAAAGGGTAAATCCTAGGGATTACAAACCTGAAAGTAGAGATGGCTGTGTGTCTCTGGCCCTGCCCGAGAGGCCTTTTGCAAAAATATGCCCAACGTATATATCACTATAGACCCTGAGAAGGCTGTATATTAATGGTACAAAAATGCTTCTGGTCTATATGCAAGCCAAGGAGAAATAGGATGGGAACTGGGTTACAAAGCTGTAATAATATCTTGAAGGCTACTACCCAACAATGTGGGCCTCTGTCTGAGACGGCTCTCCACCCTCACAGTGTTGGGTCGTCAGCTGTATGGCTTTGTCAAGTGGGACCCCATTACATGCTGATGATAAAATGTGTTGGGTGAGTTATTACAAAGAAAGACCCGCCACTGGAGGTGGTCCTATAGTTCTTAAGTGATAAAAGCCATTGAAGTCATAAAACCCCCTGCTTGACAAAATGAATTCATTTGTTTGTTTATCTTTGAGAACTTGTTAACTGACATTGCTAACTCTTGTTCAATGTATCGCTTCAGGTCATGTGAAATCTGGCTTTGAGGACCAACATTGAAGAGCAATGTTCGGTAATTATTCAAGCTGTCTGAAGTGCTATATGGTGGTTCCTGGGGAATGCCTTTGAGGGGAAATGTTCTATTAACCATCTGAAAGAAATGGTAAGGTGGTGATTGAATCTTTAAATCACAGCACCTATAGATTTGGAAATTATATTTTTACAGCTCTAGATGTATTTTGTTGAAAACGTAAGATGATAATCTGTATATGCCCTCAAACACATTATTAGTATACCATTTATGTGAAGTGTGTATGCTATATGCATTTACTGTCTCTAACTTGAACCGCACTACTGCTACTTTTGCAACGTAGAGGTCCTTATTATTCATTGATTCCATAGACAAGAACTTTACCTGAACATCTCATTCCTCACAGATCCATACGGACTGGTGCCTCTCCCATTTTCCTTTACCTAAGATCACCAGCTATAAGTGTGTATCCTAGAGAACCATTTGCCTTTTAGAGCTCCAAAGAGTTAATTGTAAACACGATTCACCATGCCTAGGGCCTCTCATCTGTTTAGAGATTTGAGAGTGTGAGGATATACAACAAGTTCCTTTGCTGTACACTGTCCTTCTTTGTGTATTGACAGCAGCTGACCCCCATAGAACCCTAGGTCAAAGTGGCACCCATTACTGAGGGTTTGGAAAGGAAAAATGCAGGGGTGTGTTTGTCTTGCTAGGGCAGGTGTAGAGGATCATCCCTCCAACAAACCTTTTTGGAACCGCACCTTTTTTTAATGACCAGTTTTATCCGGAGGCCACTGCAGACAGTCACCACTTCCACTCCGATGAAGTTCGCTCATAACACACTGCAATAGCATGAGCTTTCAAGTCTTCCTTATCTGAGAAGCTCATCTCATCAACAACAAAATTCTTTCTATGTGCACAACCACTGTACTTCGAGGATATGACTTTCGCAAAAAGGGGAAGTTGACTTCCCAACATAAATATGTTTAGAAGTAGGTCAGACTCTAGGGGTTAAATGACAACGGAGCCGTGTAAACAGACGGAGGCCCTCCTCTGTCTGTGTCTTAGTGGCCGTTCCTGGCTCTCTGCCTTAGGGGGAGAAGGTCCCCTGAAACCCTAAACTCCATTAGTCAGGGCCGTGCGTGTGTTTTTGTGTGCTTGCACCTTGGTTTGTGTGTGCATGTCTTCAAGTGCATGTGTGTGTGTGTTTGTTGGTGGGGGAGGATTTGCCAAGAGCGGAGATTTGTACAGTTATCTCATATTACTGGTCGAGGACCCATGTTCTACTGACGACAGGAAAAACATGCAAATGGAAGAGTAAAAGAAAGAAAGCTGGCAATGGCAAGGAGAAAATAATGATGCCTCCTTTCTGCTCTCTGACCAGCTCTGCTATTCATCATAAGGTGAAAGACTGTTTACTGCCAGGGTCAAGGTCCCAGGCATATGTTTACGGCCTCTCCAAGGAGCCATTGTTGTTTAACCCCAACCTGGTGCAGCCTACTGCCCACTAAAGAGCATCTTGTATGGTCCCTCTCCACCCTCTGGCCAGTACAGGTCCGTTTGAACCCGATCATCGGGTTAAAGCTAAAAAAGACCTTTTGTACTTAAAGAGTTTTCGATATTAAATTTAGTTTCCTTGAAGAGATTATACATTTTTGGTTGGATTAAGATGTGTTCCTTCTTACCGGTGGTCAAATGAGCTGATCGATATCAATGTAACGACAGGTTTGGAGGTTTTCAAAAGGGTATTTTTTCACTTTTGACAGAACAAATGACTTTGTCATCTTGGTAAGCTGGGTCACAATTACCTACCGACTTACCTAACTCTTATTACTGGATGTCCAATCATAACACTGACATCAATTATCTCATCTGACTAGTTGTGAGTAGGACCTTATCTTAATTCTCTAAAAGATTAACTGTACCTTTAAATACATTTGTAGTTTTATTTTCAATGCTATTGCCTCTGAATTTAACATTAGACTACTACAATATATTTGACTTTATTTTACTCTCAGTGACCTTTGATAATCCACTGCTTTCCCAGCATTCATTTGATTCTGTTTCGGAGTGTACAAGAAAATGCTTTTTTCTCGTCCTCTCCTCTCATCTCATCTCCTCTCCTCCCCTCTTCTAACCCAGCCCATCCCCAACTCAACCCAGCCCAACCTAACGTTGTTCCCTGCGTCCTGTGTGGTTAAGCCAGTGGTGGCGCCCCTCATCTGGACAGCATTAAGAGTGAAAAGCACATTAAGCCTGTCTCCCCAACATTGGGCAGACCACTAAAAGTCTGGAGTGAGAGAGGGGGACTGGGGGGCAGAGATGGGGGAAGGCGCTGTAATGCCGTATAGCGAACAGCCTGTCCTGTGTGGACAAACGTCATTCGGACCAGAGGTCAGTGGAGCACAGGAACCTCAGAGCCCCCAAGTCTGACAAGAAGTCCTGGGTTAACTCTTGTCTTGATTTGAAGCTTATTTTGGACGGGGTGGATAGGATTTAACAAGGTAAACCTGGGTTGGCTTATTTGAAAGAGAAATACATTTAATGCAAAGTCGTTGCAAACCTATCATAAAATACTAAATAGTAACCCAAACATATTCAAGCATAAGGTGTCATCTCATTAATGAATGAATTTAATTACTAATGTAAGTATATTTAAGCCTTTGGTGTAACAATAATTTTTTCTGTGATTAACCCCCACACACATGCACTCACACACACAGGCATACAAAAACACAGTTAAGCTCAAATGAAGGTTAAATGAGTAACACCTCAACTTCCACCCCATTCAAAATCAGGCACAGATACTCTTGCTTTGCCAACGTTGTCAAATATGTCCAAACAAAGCACAATCATTCCGTGACCATGTACTGGGTGTGTGTGTGCGTGTGGTGTGTGTGTGTGTGTGTGCATGCGTGCTTGCGTGCATGTGCGTGTGATAAGTAATCCTGCACTGCCGTGTATGTGTGTTAACACATCGGTTGTAGCCATAACCTTTCTCATCCTGATCCGGAATTCTTCATAAACCATTTCCCTGGTTTGGTTTGTGATACCATCCTTCTAGAGGTCAAACGTAGGCCTAGCTACGTACTCAGCATCCCTAGCTAAAATGTAATGCCATTGTGTTGACATATTCATAGTGTTCAATGGGAAAAAATAGGGACCACCCCCACAGACGTCTAACTTAAACCTTCAAATGCTTTTTTATAAGAAGGCTGGGAATAACACAATTTGTTCTGTTGAGAACTCATTACAAAATATATAGTACTTTTATAAAGGGATGAATCTGTGATTAATGAAACAGATATCTGGTGGTGCTCAGGCCTTACTGAACAGAGCACTGAACATGTGACATTTGGGAGCAGAGATCACAAGTGTGGAGGCTGGCGGTATGAGAGGGAGCTGGACTGGCTGCCCGGTAACAGTGCTAACAGGAAACAGATGCTGCTTCATTAGTGGCGTCCAAGGTGATGACAGGCAAACGGCTTCCGACCGGCAAAGAGTTCTGCATCAGACCTTCCCAACACTCAGAAGCTTGGATTCAGTTTGACTTCATAGTCACATTCTTATTAGTCTCGTGCTCAGACAGGTCACCTGGCCGTCACTCAAACCACACAGTTCGACGACTACCGTTTCTATGAAAAGCTGACCAGGTTATCGCTGTCTTGATTTGTCATAATTCAATTAAAAACGTTTTTTCCCAGTGTCGATCCTTTCCACGTGATCAGACTTTTTTGTTTTTTAATTATGTGTTCATTCCAAATACAGTTCCAATGCATATACAGTGGGATTAACATCATAAAAGAATCACTAGTGAAGTTGCTACAAACGTTCCTACATGCAAAAAGTCAGACTGTCACCTGCATTCTTTAGGAAGTACGCCATCCTACACTGCATCGTTGAACTACAGAATATGCTGAATGTCTTGCCTTTGAAGTCCTATTATAAGATTAAATCTAAGATTAAGACAATTAACCTGACAGACTACCACACCTGTGGAAACACAAAAGGCTTGCAGGTTGTTACGAGATCACATGAGTTCAACCTCTACTGTGTATCTAGATTGATTTACTCTTTAATCTATCATGTAGAACAATGTATCGTACAGAAATCCTCCTACCACTCTAGAATAACTCGGAATAGCTTTCCGTAGACACACATTCATGTTCCTGTAGCCACGTGCAGGAGTCTGCCGTTTCACATCAAGGGAGACTTTTTGTAGGTGTTCTTCGATGGATCCAATGGGGTGCCACTGAGAAGTGAATGGGACCATGCCCTCGTTGCCAGAGAGGCCACCACGTGTGCACTGGCATTGGGACTCGGCCGTGAGGGGCAGTGAGCCGGTATGGTGGTGTGGTGACAGCATCATGGGAATGAGACCGATAGAGGCGCCTTTTGCCTTCAGGTCATTGGCTGGTGCTTGCATCACATCTTCCTTCTCTCTTTCTGAGTAGAGGATGGCCGGGTGGTCCGAGTCGATTGCATTTGGGAGACAAAAAGAGAACGAGGGAGGGAAGTCGTCTGCCATGTTGCCATGCCATGGGAATACTGGGTAGGCCACTTCAGACACAGAAAGCAAGACAGACCACAGCAAAGGAATTAAGGAGGAGATCCTTAATGTGTCGAATTTTCAGAGTGAGACAGTGAGAGGAAAGAGAAGCCACATGTCAATGTATTTGTGTGTGAAAAGAGGTAAGGTAGGGGGTCAGGAAGGCAGATACGGACACAACTGGAGGGTTCAGTAGAAAGAGGAACTGATTGAGAGAAGCCGAAACAACAAAGGGGGGAAATGCTGCATAGTAAATCTACAGAGGTGGGAACAAACACAGGTAGTCTGGCCCAAGGAGAGACAGGAAGAAAGACCCAGCTGGAGGCTGAGCTCCCCATTATGATATCCTGTTACAGCCTGGAGGAGTCTTCTTCTCCAACAACCCAGCCCCATCCATCCCTTCAACACCCCTACTCTCTCTTTCTCTTCTCTCTTATACCCTTTCTCTCCCTCTACTCTCTCTCTCTCTCTCTCTCTCTCTCTC
>JAVQJS010123150.1:0-10524 GCA_036024795.1 Galaxias rostratus | reverse complement strand
GTTAAACACTGTCATGAGGTTACACTGTCATTAGGTTATTTTACAAACAACAAACCACAATGACAACTTGAAAAACGTTTTGAGATTTGAACAAATGTACATAGGTATTCACAGCCTTTGCTCAATACTTTGTTGAATCACCTCTGGCAGCAAGTCAGCCCCTTACAGACCCAAGTCTTTCTGAAAATGATGCCACAAGATTGACTCCATGATTGCCACTTATCTTTCGGCAATTTCACCCATTCTTCTTTCCAGCACTTCTTCAGCTCCATCTGATTGGATGGGAACGTCAGTGCAAAGCCATGTTCAGATCTCTCCAGAGATGTCCAACCGGATTCAAATCTGGGTCATGGCTGGGCCATTCAAGGAAATTCACAGAATTGTCCTGAAGCCAGTACTTGGATATCTTGGCTGTGTGCTTATGGTTGTTGTCTTGCTAAAAGATGAGGAAGAAGATCCATCAGCAAGATCCATGCTGAAGATCCGTAGCCCTAGTCTGAGGTCAAGAGCGCTCAGGAGCAGGTTTCCATCCAGAATGTTTCTATTAATTGCCGCACTCATCTTTCCCTCTATCCTTATTAGTCTCCCAGTTCCTGTCAATGAAAAACATCCCCACAGCATAATGTTTCCACCACCATGCTTCACTGTAGGGAAGGTATTAGCTTGGTGATGAGCGGTGCCTGGTTCCCTCCAAATACGACAAATGGCATTTATGGTCTGAGGAGTTCAATCTTTAGCTCATCAGACCAGAGTCCTTCAGGTGCATTTTGGCACTCTTTTACTAAGGAGTGCCTTTTACTTCCTTATGGCCGCTCTACCATACAGGCCTGATTGGTGGATTGCAGCACAGATGGTTGTCCGTCTGGAAGGTTCTCCTCTCTCCACTGAGGAATTCTGGAGCTCTACAGAGTGACCACTGGGTTCTTGGTCACCTCCCTGACTATGGCTCTTCTCGGTCGAATGCTTAGGTAGGATGGCCGGCCACATCTATGAGGAGTCCTGGTGGTTCCAAATTTCTTTCATTTATGGATGATTGGGGTTACTGTGGTTATTGAGACCTTCAGCAGCAGAGTTATTTTCTGTACCCTTCCCTACATTTGCACACTGAGACAATTTCTTTGACTTCATGCTTGGTTGGTACTCAGACATGCACTGTTAACTGTGGGACCTTATATACAGTGGGGCAAAAAAGTATTTAGTCCCCCTCCTAGCAAGTTCTCCCAATAAAAGGATGAGAGGCCTGGAATTTTCTTCATAGGTACACTTCAACTAAGAGAGACAGAACGGGGGGAAAGAATCCAGGAAATCAAATTGTAGGATTTTTATTGAATGTATTGGCAAATTCCTCTAAAATAAGTATTTGGTCACGTACAAACAAGATTTCTGGCTCTCACATACCTGTAACTTCTTCTTTAAGAGGCTCCTTTGTCCTCCACTTGTTACCTGTGTTAATAGCACCTTTTTGAACTCATAATCAGAATAAAATACAACTGTCCACAACCTCAGTCAGACTCCAAACCACTATGGCCAAGACCAAAGAGCTGTCAAAGGACACCAGAAACAAAATTGTAGACCTGCACCAGGCTGGGAAGACTGAATCTGCAATATGTAAGCAGCTTGGTGTGAAGAAACCAACTGTGGGAGCAATTATTAGAAAATGGAAGACATAAAAGACCATTGATTTGTCCATGTAAAAGAATTAGTGAATGGGTCCATACATAGTGAGATTTAGAGTGAATGTTCCATCAACAAGGGGATTGAAAATGAAACATGGCTGGGTCTTTCAGCAGGACAATGATCCCTAACACACCGCCTGGGCAATGAAGGAGTGGCTTCGTTAGAAGTATTTCAAGGTCCTGGAGTGGCCTAGTCAGTCTCCAGATCTCAACCCCATATTTTTTTCCCATTTTGTCTCTCATAGTTGAGGTATACCTGAAGAAAGGTGGAAGAACTTAAACAATTAATGGCTTACTAAATACTTTATTGCCCCACTGTGTGTGCCTTTCCAAAATTGGGTCCAATTAATTGAATTTAGCACAGGTGGACTTCAATCATTGTATTTTATTCTCCTGAGTGGACCGACTCCTACCGCACATTTAAAAGTTTAAAGTGTATTATTTGTCAATTGCAGTGTATAACACAAGATCATTCTGAACAAAGAAATTCTTATGGCATGGCAGGCAGCAACTACGTAGAACTATCCACACAAAAATAGAAACAAATAAAATAAAAACTAACTAAGATATACATAATATGTACAGATGGGGGATATGTATAGTGAGAATTGGAGTACAAAATATTTTAAAAATAGAAACGGCAGGAGTGCTGATGAGTGTGCATAGGATTGTGATGTTGCGCATTGAACGTACATAGGGAATGAAGGAGCATACATATGCGAGTTGTGTGATCGATGTGATCCCTGAGGTTAATGTTTCCGGTTGAGAAGCCTGATGGCTTGGGGAAAAAAACTGTTTGTGAGTCATCCGTGCCCAGATGCTCCATTAGCGTCTACCAGACGGCGAAGAACCTGGGAATCACACAGGATGACCAGTTTTCATCAGAAAGCACTGCAACAGTAACAAGCTCCTGCAGATTCCATCTCTACAACATCAAGAGGATACGGCCCTTCCTTTCAAGAGATTCTGCACAGGTCATAGTCCAAGCATTGTCATCTCACGCCTAGAAAACGACAACTTCCTTTTGGCTAGGTTGACAGTGAGCACAATCAAATCCGTCCACCTCATTCAGGACTTACTCGTTCGTCTAGTCTTCAACCACCCTACGGTCACTCACACCACTCCTCTGCTCCACATTGCCTCCACGATGCCTGCATTGGTTGACCCTAACCCTAACTAACTCCTCTGCTCCACACATTGCACTGGCTGCTGGTAGCTGCAGGCATCAAATTCAAATACCTTGTCCTAGCCTATCGGGTGGTGACCGGAACTGCACCCTCCCACCCACAGTCGATGTTCAGACCCTACACCAAATCCCGACCACTGCACTCTCCCACCGGATGTCACCTTGTTACCTACACACTCCATGGAAAGGGCAGCCTGGCAACCCGGACAGGACTTTTCTCTGACCTTGTCCCTCAGTGGTGGAATGACCTCCTCACAAACATTAGGACCGCAACGTCCTTGTACGCTTTTCGTTCAAATTTGAAGACTCACTTGTTTCGACTCTATTTCGGTTCTTAAATGTAATAAGCTGCATTTATTAAGCTGCACAGTTATTTTATCTTCCTAATTAGTGCTTCTTTACTTTCTCTTGTTGAAAATTTTATTTTTTAATTTGATAAAGTGTCTGCTAAATAATGGTAATGTAAATTAACATTTTGTATAGGAGCATTAAACATTAATAAGGTATACATATCATATCAAAGGTACATTAGTGGCTCTCAAAAGGTACAAACTGTATGGGTACAACTATGTACCTATAATAAGGGTACTATTTCCATAACATGAAGGTACCTGCCCAGTGGCAAGCCATTTGTACCTTTTGAGGTCCATTTTGTACCGTTAAGGCACAAACTGTAAGGGAAATACTATGTACCCATTAATAAAGGTACAGTGGATGTACCGTCACAGGGGAAAGCCCCAGTGGCAAGTATTTGCTTTTTTTTACATTTACGTACCTTTTTTTTTTAAAGAGATTAGAACACAGTCCGATGACTGAATGAGCTCTGGACATACACCATACACACGCACACACACATACACACATACACATACACACACATACACACAATTCGGTTGGACGAAGCAGCCATCAATCATTCAGTCAGCACTAAATTGGCAATTATCTCCTCCCCTTTTCTGTCCCTTAATCTTTTTTTCTCTTCAGTTTCTCCCCCTTTCTTGTTCTTTCCTCCCTTCCTCTTCCTCTACTGTTCTCTTGTATTCCACACAAGTGTCGCTCTCTCCTTCCTCATCATGTGTCGATCTCCACTAACCAATTCCTCCTGTTTCAATCTCTTCCACTTCTTCCTTCCTCTCCCTCTCTCCTCCCTTCTTGCCCTTCTCTCCCTCCCTCGTTCCCCTCTTTCCGGCTTGCTATCCCTCCCCATTTCTCTCCTCCCTTCCACACCCTTTTCTCCCCTTTTCTCCTTCTCTCCATCGCCCTCCTCCACCTCTATCTCCTTCTCCACTTCACCTCTCTCCTGCCTTACTCAACCTCTTTCCCTTTCTCATACCTTCCTCCCTCGTTCTCCACTTCTCTCCCTCTTTCTTTTCCTTCTCCCCATCTCTACCCATCTCCTCCCTTCCTCCGGCTCTCTTCCACTCTCTCCACTTCCTTCCTCTTTCCACCTCCCTCTCTCCTCCCTTACCCCCTCTCTCCACTTCTCTCTACCACCCTCCTTCTACTCCATCTCTCCCCCTCTCTAAGGAAGTGATCGGGGGAAGATAAATAAATCGACTCAGATGATTCACTGGACTGGGTCCAAATGAATTCCATCCCTTTACTACCATGCCCACCTCTGTCCCTCCCCCCCTCACCCCACCATCTAATTTTCCTCCCCTTCTTTTAATATCACCCTAAATCAATTTCTCTTCCTCCTTGCTGTCCCTCCCTGTTCTGTTCTTCACCCTCCACCCATCCCTCCTTCATTACATTCTCATACAAACCCAAATTCTTTTGTACCATTGAAGCCCAACATTTACATGCAAGTCATTTACGTATTAAGGGATAGTCATTATTTATTTATTTATTATTTGTTTATTACATTATTTCATAGTGAGTATCTGAAAGCTACTTTCCTATTTTGTTACATGTTTTGCGCTCTGCCTAGTGCCCAGCCCAAAACCATGTACATCTAGTTGATCATGCGCATGTGCATGTGCATGCCGCAAGCATTTGTGAGTGTGTATCACTGCGTGTACGTGGGTATGTGTGTGTGTGTGTGCGTGTGTGTGTGCGTGTGTGTGTATGCGTGTGTGTGTTCGCATTTGGACGCAGCAACCAAGCAACTACCGAACATCTCTGGATCGCCCGCTGTGCATCTTCCCGTAGGAATGCTGCCACCTCAAGCTGACCTTACTGCGAGGTGACCGTTTCCTAAAGGGATTCGATGGCACTGGTGACCGTTCAACGATCGCCGACCCAAAGTACAACGTCGAGCCCCTGTGTATCGGTGAGTGTGGTCTTCTAAACCAGCCAGGGGGGGTTTGATCAGAGCTGAATTTCACTTTAGCATACGCGTTGTCGTAAATGGCAGACTGGTTGTTTGACAGATGGCTAGCTTACGTTAGTTGTCACTAAAAAAGTACTCAGGATGACCCGAAAAGCATGCCACTGCTTTGTGGATTTCATGGTTTTGTAAAGACCTTTCTTTGGTAAGGCAATGTTATTGAACGTTTGTCACCACCAGCTATTTTGAACCTGCAGCTAAAATTTAAAGTTGAATAATATTTATTTTTTGCTTCAACGTAGATTAAAACGAACTTTTCCCCCGACTAAGCGTACCAAAAGCCGTTTTTCTTCCGCTGGCTGTTTGTCCAAATGTAACAGTCTTTTCTTATGTAATTGTCCAGTGCCAATTTGCCTTTCCTCTTGCTGTTAAGTATTGTAATCTGTTATGATGCTGTGGGCAAATTGGGCAAAACACCCTGACTATTGAACAGCCTACAAGCTTAACCATTGCAGCAATAACTTTTACTTAGGTTCATGCAGGCAGAGTTGTCAGAAAGAAGTGAAACCATGAAAGCCATTCATCAGTTTGACCCCTGACCTGTACTGTAAGGTCTAGTAAATTCTACTGGAGGTTTTTCGGATCATTGGAACTGGCTGGAACATGCATAGGACTACTGTCAGTGTCTGAGAAAGGGTGTGTTTGGCTTCTCTTAGGACCTCTCTCCTTCATAGATGGATTTTTTCCAAACAGTATTGCTACCATGATGCTGCCAGTATGATTGAGTGAGTTCCCCTCTGGAGGTCACAGAGAGGTCCAATTGCTGAGAGAATGGGTCTCAGTGTTTGGAGTCAGGAGCTGACTGTGTTATCATCCTCATGCCTTATAGGGGTGATCATGTGAGGATGGGATGGCTGTCACCAGGGTAACCAGTGGAAGGAGGGTGTGGCTTATTTTGTTGTCGTCAGAGGCCCAGTGGATTAACTGATGGTCGCTGACCTCTGACAGGGCCCAATCCTAACTCTAACCCTTTGCAGTGCCTAATCCTGAATTGCTGACATACATGTAGGTCCAATGTATGAAATGAGTTTTGTGAAGAAAAAAATCCACAAAAGTAAATACAGAATCCACAAACAAAAAGTAAGATAGCCTAACAGCTTTACTAAAATCCAAAAGCAAAAAACTAAAATCCCAAATAAATAAACATAAAAAAAGTATTATTATTATTCAAAACAGGATCCACAATTGTTATTATAAATAGGAATACATATAAGCATAAAATAAGTATAAGTATGAAAATTAAAAAGGAACATAGAAATCAAATCTTACAAATATGTACGTTATATGTTATGTATGTTATAATTGTAGTCATTTTAATCCGCTGTTTTTTGTGTTTATTTTTGGGGGGGGGGGGTGGGAATCAGTGGTTTTGATTTGGACTTAATTTTGACACACAAATATGGGGAGGGTTGGGTTAAGCAGATGAGCTCGATTGGCCCATCTTGGTTGAAGTGACAGTACATTTTCAGCTCCAAACACCCATTCTAAAATGCATCATCATGCGCTTGAAGTATTTGGACTGCAAGCTGCAAACGAAGGGTGCTGAGCAGTGGGAATATTAGCTTTTTTGGGTGAGCTGGTTATTTTGGCTTCATTCACCAAAAATAGCCCGTTCATTTGGCTCTCATTTGGCTCTTTGTTCAGTTGTATGTGCCTGCTTTGTTAGCACTGCTAAGGCACATTGAAGCAGTTTGTGTTGGTTAACATATGTGGACCCATAACTATTTTATTACATGGCCAACCTGATAAAACAATTGCATTGATATGTCATACAATGACAACAATGTAAAAACAAATGCACGACTTTTTCAAGGAGATATGGTTTGAATATGTTTCTTTTTTTTTCTTCTTTTTTTTCTTCTAACCAACTAAGTGATTTCTCATTAGTAGAAAGGTTGGCATGTCAGTCACTGAAGCTGTTCAGGGGTTGTTACTTAACAGTCTGGGGATCAAGGCAGAGAATCTTACTTTGATATTATTTTTATAAACATATTGTTAATCAGGGAGCCAAAAAAACATAGTCTCTTTTAGGTGAGGCGGTTCCCTGCATTCAATGAAAAGAGACGTTCAGAATGTGCTGTTAATTTGGAAACAACCCATCAATACTAGTGGCGAGCGATGCAGCCCAGTAGTGATGCAGCATAATGTTCTCCTGTCTCCTACACCTCAGCACCGCTCAGTCATGCAAAACATGGCGTACACGGTACTTTTGACCTTCCTGCCTGAGAAGATGCTGACAGAAATGTCCCTTGATATGTGGGTAGCTGAATCGCAGCCACTCTTCCTCTTACAGTGGCTGTTGCTGAAAGGAGCTTCTCCAAATTCAAACTAATAAAACGTACCTAAGGTCTACTATGGCGCAAGAATGTTCAGTGGATTTTCCATAATCAGCACAAATCATGTAGTCTAACACAATTTGCCATGTTATGATCATATCACAGATGACTTCGCTACAAGTAATGCAAAGTGAGTGTAGCTGTAGAAAAATGCTAGAGAATGCGTATTGTACTGAGGTTTCTGAAATATAGTTTAATATTTATATTAAATGTATACATCATCTTCTGTCTGCATTAATTTCTTTACTACCATATTTTGGCGCCATACCTTGTTTATAATTAGATTTACATCACTTGTTTTTTTTTCTTTGCTTGTTTATGAAATCAAAAAACATAATGCTATGCGGGTACTGTGTGTGTATGAACACAATGATTGGTCGTGGAAATGGCTGCGGTACAAATGGTTCCAGCTAAATTCTTGCCTAGGGCACCAAATTGGTGCTGAGTTCACAGTCTCAGAGTTACTTTACACAGAAACAAATGAATTTATAATGACTACGATAATAATTCACAACCTGGTGTTGCGTTCATTGATTCTGAAGATGGACAGACTTCTCTCAAGTTCAATTTGTTTTATTAACACTCTGCAATGTAAGATGAAACAGACACAGTACTGAGGGTGCACCCAAGGTCACAAAATGAAACTGACTACACCCCGCCCCCTTCTATTGCTTTTCTTGTTTTCCTGATAAAAGCAAGTTATGGTTATAACTATGGCGACATAATGATACCTTTATGATCACTCAATTCCAGACAGTTCATGGCAAAAACTCATTAAACCCTATTAAGACACAGTGAAGCACTGTAAAGTGAAGTAGTAATAACGTTACACACATTGTTTTGGTTGTTAATCAGTTTCAGCTTCGTTGGGGTTCATTAAATCAACAACAGGTTCACTAGAGGGTCAACAATGAGACGGCCCCCAAAACAGGAATGGTTTTCCAGGTGGAGGCTTCTGACATTTATTTTCCTCTTCACAGTTTTTCACTAGGTTTGCCTTGGGCTAGGGTCAGTGTCACCACAGGTAGCATGAGGTGACACCTGGACCCTACAGAGTTTGCACAGGTAGTCCAACTCATCTAGGATGGCACATCAATATGTGCCATTGCCAGAAGGTTTGCTGTGTCTCCCTACACACATCTCAACAGCACGGAGGAGATTCTAAGATACAAGAAGTTACTCCAGGACAGCTTGACAGGGCCGTATAGGGTACTTAACCCATCAGCAGGACCGATATCTGCTCCTTTGTGCAAGCAGGAACAGGATGAGCACTGCCAGAGCCCTGCAAAAGGACTTCCAGAAGGCCACTTGTGTGAATACCTCAGACCAAACAATTCAAAGCAAACTTTATAAGGGTGCCCTAAGGGCACAATGTCCTAGTGGGCCCTTTGCTCACTGCCCGGCACCATGGAGCTTGATTTGCATTTGCCACAGAACACCAGAATTGGCTGGTCTACCACTGGCGCACTGTGCTTTTCACAGATGAGAGTAGATTCACACTGAGCACATGTGACAGACATGAAAGGGTCTGGAGAAGCTGTGGAGAACGTTATCCTGCCTGTAACATCGTTCAGTTTGGCCGGTTTTGGTCATGGGTGAGAGAGAGAGAAAGAGAGGAGAGAAAGAGAGAGAGATTTATATGGAGGGGAGGAAACAGAGTGAGTCATCTTGTAAAATTACCAGTTATTCACTGCTGCTATTATGAAGCAGAATATCTGCCTCAGGGATGGAGGGAGGGAATGAAGCAGAATATTTGTGTCTCAGTCCCTCCTTATCCTTCCCTCCCTCCTTCCTTTCCTCCGTAGATCTATCCCCCACTCACCTATCTTAATAGGGAAGACGAGCGGCTTCTCTAAACCACTGTTTACTAACACCCGATCAATTACTGGGGGAAACTGTATTCTGCCTAGCAACACACTCCAGTCTACAGACTCTAGTCGGGGTGGTACACCGAAGTCTAACGATTCTAGTCAGGCTGCTTCACTCCACTGTAGACTACAGACTCTGCATAGGGCACTTCCCTGCACTGTTTGTCTGGCTGTCTGGCTGAACAACAACTGTATGTCTCTCTTGCTACTGCAAGTCTTGTTTAAATACCTGAGACCTCTATTGAACACTTCTCTCTCCCCCCTCCCCTTTCTCTCTTTGTCTAGGAGTCTGGTAGTGGGGAGGATGAGCGTCGTTCGCAGCCTCGGAGGTGAGAGACCTGACTGACATGTAGAATAGATTCCACAAAGCAGAACATCCTGGACTGTTAATATGATGTAGCTACATCTTCACACCACCAGGGGGACATCGTAGATCAGCGCTAAAGCCATCCACTGACTGACAGCGTTTCAGTTTCAATTAAAGGTTATTTGGTGCCTTAGTAAAAGTAAAACGATTGTACATTTTTTATGTATTGGATGGAACCGTTCTGTCTTGGAGCCCCAAACCGGTCTGAAGTATAAGTGTTTTTAGTCTCTTTATTTTTATTCTGAGGATGTTGATATATTGGATCATTTGCGTGACAGCGTGTCACATGGTGTCACATCAGAACCTTCTGACATCTGAGAGATTCAGAAAGAGAGAGAGAGCGATAGAGCGAGGGAGTGAGAGAGAGAGAGAGAGAGAGAGAGATTCTTCTTCTAAATGTGCGTGTCCCTGTTGTTGTTGCCATGTCCAGTTCAGTGTATTTGCATGATAGTATCTGATAGTGTCTGATGAGAAGGATGTATGTGTGTGGTTGTCGTAAACAGTCTTCTGTATTTGCATGTAATCTAAATGTAGTCTGTAACAGTAATCTTAAAATCTCCCGACATCACAGAGAGACAGTGTGTTTTTATGAACAGGTGTTATATTATAGTCTCGTGTATTATCAGGAAGTATCATACACACGCACACACACACGCACACACACACGCACGCACACATACATGCACACACACACACACACACCCACACACACACACACACACACACACACACACACACACACACACACACACACACACACAC
>JAVQJS010123138.1:0-12897 GCA_036024795.1 Galaxias rostratus | reverse complement strand
GTATCCGCCCTAAACCCCCCCTCCTGCCAAAACACACACACACACACACACACACACACACACACACACACACACCTCTGATAACATCATCTGAGCCTCATTATGTGAAGAGATTCACGCAAGGCATGCTGAGACAGGGGATAACACCACTTTTGTCTGAGTCAGCTAAGGCTGACAACAAACATTTTACCAATGAGGATCCCAACAAACTGCTCCAGGAAGGGTGTGGCCAGGGAACAGAATGGAAGTCTTGAAATGAATAGGCTCTAAGGCTATGTCATAGGAAACATCAAATCAGAGCAACATTTCTCTGAGGCATGAAATGTCTACACAATCCCAGCATTCAGACATTCCTGGGTGGAGGAAACACTACCTGTTTTCAATTAAAGGTCATACAAAGCTAATAAACTGATAATAAACAAATGCAGAAATCCTCTAATACGCCTGATTTTTCACAGTTCTGATTATTCACGCTTGATTATTCCAGAGGAGAGTCCCAGAGGAATTTCATCCAATGTAGGAACAAATGCAAGATTCAGTTAGAATTTTTTTTTTTTAAGAAAAGCTGATTTTACACCTATAATTAGTTATTTACTTAATGTAATGACCTTGAATTTGAATTTTATTTTCCTGCTGATATATTTATAAGATATGTATTAAATCAAAGAAAAAAAATCAAGGAGAATAGTTTAGGTCACACAAAGTTCAAGTTTGAGAGTGTTACTATGTTTTTGCTTTAAACAGGACTGTCTACACAGTTCACTGTACATGCAATGCTAAATTGATACCATTATTTTAAAGTACAATAAAGCCCAGTTTCCTAAATAATAGTGCTGGAAAAACAAACACTTGACACAAAATCGCGATACATACAATGTCGCGCTGATATGACCGCGTCCTCTTACCAATAATCCTCTGGTGAAAACATCAACTTCAGCAGAGACACGCTGTATGGCTGAGTTCATGTAATTCAGTTACGACTGAATCCGATCTTCTCACGCTGTTGGTTTCTTCTGATCTTCAGGGCGCTTGTTCACTGGATTTAAGGCTCCAAACTGGAAAACTGAAGAACTGGAAGTGGTCGATGTGTCTGTCAGGCAGCTGTGTTGCAAGCCTGCGCAGATACCTCCAGATTACGTCTCCAAAATACTCCCATTGTTCCCTCCCACTCATCAAATGTCTCTCGACTCGCGAGCGTACTGCCACTGGCAGTGATAACTCCTCCCTACCGCTTCAAATACTCGATATAAACTCACTTACATTAAAATCAAATGCCCAGCAGATCATGTCTCATTTTGAGTCCCACACCTGGGGTTTAGTTAGAGTCCCCACTTTAACCCAACTGCATAGCTGCGTACGGTTTAGTTTACTGAGCCAGTCTAGGAACTTTACAGATCATACTAAATACCCATACCGTTATGTTTACCAACCTCCTTATTTATTCGAAAGTACATTTTCTAGCCACAATGCAGGCTCTGGCAATCGTGTCCAGCAATATAGAAGCCATCTGGTGAGCGACAAAATGAAACATTGCCGTTGTTTGCGGATTATTTCAGCTAACGTTAACGTTAGCTTCTAGACTTGTCCTCTTTATTGCACAAATATTAAAGATGCAGCAACTCTCTCGGTGTGCATATATTTATCCTGTTGTGCAGCAAGATAATGTGAAAAACTACTTTTAAGTAAAAAATATTAAATAAATTAACTCACGTTTGTGAGCTAACTATTAGCGTACATTCAACTAAAAATCCACAAACCACACACTCAGGAAATACGTCACGTCTAAAAAGTGCTACTTTACAGGGTGCGCGCGATATGTGACATCAGGGTGCTGAGTTAAGACCTTTCCCGTTTCCCCCTTTTCTTCAATTTAGGGAATCGTTCACTAGGACTGCCCTATGTACTAAACCATTCGCTGCCTTTTTGCGTCGTCTGGGTGCCACAACCCCATCTCTAAACTGTCTACGAACGCCATCTGCTGGAATTTAACTCTACATGCCTGTATGGGTATTTATCACACTGCAATATCGCCTCTGTACTGTAGAGTGTGCCATAATGCAATCTCTCCCATTATCCCGAATGCATATGAACACCCCGTGACAAGCCTGGTTCGTGTAGAATTCAGACCGCTTTCAGCTCGGTGTTTAGCACGGACCAAAGTTATCCCGGAATAAGGACAGCACGCATGTGCCGTCAACCCGGATGTAGAATTTGTATGCAGTCTGTTTTCTCCCGTTTTTTGTTTTGTCGTTTGAAACTGTAGCGTTTATGTTTATGTACCCAGCAGAGAAACAAGAGAAGCATAGCTTTTATGGTTTTAAGTACGGCCATTCTGAAACGGTCCAAACTGTGTTAAACGTGAGTTGTCATTCTCAGCTCAATGGATCTTGTGCTTACATCAGTACTAACGCGTACACTGTAATCTACCTGGCCAGAAGACAAAGCAAATGCAAGAATTTAACTGTCACCGCATTCCATTTTTAGATGGCAGGTGATGATGTAGGCCTTACGTTACATGGTGAAAATTCAATCCGAAATAAATAACCTACCTAGCCTGAGTGTAGCGAGGGCCGACTAAACAACAAATCAATTTTGCCATGCATATTCTTGTTGATTTTCGTACTTTTCTCTAATCTTCAGAATATTGAGTATCGGCCTTACAAACTTCAAATTTTGTAACGTGATAGCGCTCAACGTCGCTAACAGAATGGACTTTAGAAGTAGAAGACATGAGCGCGGGAGCAACTGGACCGACCCTGAGATAGTCGAACTGCTACAGCTGTGGTCCGATGAGTCAATCCAGATTGAGTTGGAGAGCTCCCTCCGTAACCAGCGCGTATTCGACAGGATCGCAAACGTCCTGCAAGATAAGGGCATTTATCGCACCGGCGATCAATGTAGAGAGAAGATAAAAAAGATGAAACTTGAATATCGCCGAATCAAAGATAACCACAAAATGAGGTCATGGAAGTTCTACGATGTAATGGACCGGGTTCTGGCAAATCGACCAGCAATAACTTACTCCTCACTGGGTGGTGCAGTCATAGCTCAACAGGTTTTCCAGAGCCCTAGCGGACAGGATGCTTACCTACACGGGGTTCCGCCTGGGGCATTTGGTTCTGCTGCAGGCGGGTTCCTGTTTGGTCACCCGCCAAGATCGGGTGATTTGCTAGATATTAAATGCGAGGATGCTGAGGAGGGATTGTTGAACTCTGATGTACCTCCTGTAATGTATTACGGTTCTGGAGGCGAGCAGGATACAGATGGACAGTCAGCATTGGATTCAGAAGACCCCATGGTGCAGATTGGGAGAGAAGAGGACTCAGCTAGCACAATAATCTCCCCATCAGGTTGGCTATGTTCAATTTAGAGGAAACGTATGCATAGTATTTCATAGTGATAGACTTTTTTTTTTTTATTACTGTATTGTACTAGTTAACTTTGTGAGTAATCACTCAGGTTGAAGGGCCACATTGTGGCTGTTTATCCTTTTAAGTATTCACTGTCTCTATGTATGCTGTTATTAACCAGTGTCCTCATCCATTACCCAGGTGTCAGTGACCCAAACATGGCTGGCTCCACAGGTACTGGGGCCTCCAAGACAGGTGGTCCCGCAAAGCAGGACTCGTTTAGTCAGGCAAGTAAGGATGGCCCTCGTGCCCTGGCCAATGCGAGGCAGAGGAAACGCAGGCGAGCAGGCAGGGGAGCAGGGAGTTGTGGAGGCGGTGGCTGTGGGGGTCGGGGGGTCTTGGACAAGGCTCTGGTGAGCTTCATGAGTTGGCAGCGGACGGCGGAGGAGCGCCTCCTCTCTCTGGAAGAGGCCCGCCTGGAGCGTGAGGCGCAGGCGGAAGAGCGGAGGGAGCTGCAGGAGGAAAGGAGGGCAGAGCAGGAACGTCAACACGAGCTCCGTCTGCTCAGTGTGTTTGCTGGGGCCCTGGCTGCTGTCAGACAGACCAGCCTTTTCCCACAAACGACACCACCTAGCACCTCTAGTTCAAAAGACGATTCTTCATTCAGCTTGACCATCTCGGATGGCCTCTCTGTTGTCAATACGTCCAGCAATGTAGCAATCTCAACAAAAAGTAAACCAAAGCCGATGTCAGCCCAGTCCAGTCAAACTGGCAAACCACCTAAACCTCAAGACATCCTGGCAACCTTAATGGATTCAGAGACACCAGGACACAGCATGTACCTTTCACACCGTGGTAACCGCATCCGACAGCACCAGGGCATCCTACAGGAGGGGTTCGAGCAATACCAGGCTGACAAGTATCATGACAAGGACAACCCCAATGTAAGTGAACTCTCCAAACCTGCTTGTTCAGACAGCTAAGATATCAAACTGTGTTTGTTTTGGAAAAGCCATCTAGTTACTGCCTTGTACATGAAGATGAATTATGTTTATTCATTAAGTTTATTGAATTTTTTCAAATCTAATGACCCTACAAAATTGTTAACAGTAAACGTTAAAGTTTCCCCTCCAACCTCCACCTAAATCGTTTATTTGTTTGGTTTAGCAGAGTTGCTCATCTAAATAGTGCAATGATGTTGCACAGCCTTGACAATAAGAAACCTGAACAGGAATGCTTGATATATCGGTCATTAGTCTATCGACGTTTCTCAGAACTGCATTCCCTGTAATTAAAAGCAGGACACGGCCATCATACTGGCCTGTTGAATGAAATCAAGCTTGACTCGCCGGTCAACACTTCCAACGCTTGTTCATTTACCTGTTTGCTGATACCACTACATCTGCAGGCAGCATTTCAGAAAACAGCCATCTTATTTAGCCAGCCTTTCAGTTTATTAGTTTCCATAATCCTTTGCCTATATTAATCTGTGCTGAGAGAGTTTCCTTTCAGCTCCCCCTGTGCTAAGATGGTTTCCTCTCAGCTCCTCTGCTTCCAGGCAATAGTAGACAGGTTACAGAATTATGTTATTGTTCTTATATGGTTCATTGTAATTCTCCTATTCCTTACTGTTCATATCGTAAGTAATGATATCTCTCACACTGTTAAGGTTCTTCCTGCACTTACAGCACCTGTAAATATTACTGCAGAATTTACACTTCTGGCGCGATGCTAACTGTATTTCATTGGCCCTGTACCCGTACTCTGTTCAATGACAATAAAGTTTCATCTGAATCAATGTCTAAAAACAAACCTACGCCTCCGTTCCTAGGGAATCGTCAACATGGGCACAAGTGAGAACAAACTGTGCCATGACCTGCTTCACAAAAGAGTAAGACAAATGTATTACATAGAGACACGCTCACTTTAGTTATTATGTCATGTTTTTTATTCGTTCTTAACTGTGTGACTGAATGCAACTTAATTTCCTCTCATTATGGTATCTTTCCACACAAAAAAAGCTATTTTGATTGAACAGTAATTGGAGCAGACAGTAATTACGCCAAGCCTTTGGGAGAACGATTTACTGTGATTTAATTTGTGTGAATTGCATCAAAGTGTGCATGTCTTTTGTGCTTCTCTTGAATTAACTCTTTGTAAATGTGTAGATTAATCTGCTCTTTTTTTTTTTTTCCAACGAAGCTGACACAACCCGACATGTTGCATGTTGAGCCAGCCTTGCTGCAGTATCCTGAATGGAAAGGACACCGCTTGTATGACACGTTACTAGATAATTTATGACGTTAGAATTACTTCATACAAAATTATAAAAATATAAAAAATCAGACATAATACTTCTTGAGTAAATTGCAAAATGAAATTCAATCCATACAAATATTGACTCTCTGCGGTTTGCTTCTTACAGTCTAAGAGAAGAAGTCGCCAGTTTCCTTTCCCACTACTGTCGTTCTCCAAGCCCATTGGAAGCTGACAATGTGAGTAGAGATCAACTCTAGCATCTTAAAGTTTCATTGGTTTGTTTCAAGGCGCGACGGGCCAATCCTTATGCCCCACACAATACCCAAAGTGTCCGACATGTATTGCATCTAACTGTATGCCATAAATAGTAATTGTTATATTAATTATTAGTTAATATAATTAGTTATATTATATGTTAAGATCACTTGGTTTATTATTACTCCATATTATCTTGAAGCCATTAGTCTTAAGCCAGTTACTTCAGCAGAATCAGTAATTAGATTTCATGTACATGGCACAAAACATGTGGGTGAAAGGATGCCAGCTTTACACACTGCAAAATTGCACTGCGTTGAGTTTGGCATTCTCATAAAGCTTTTTAATGTACGTTGTCTACTCATGTCTATTGATTTTGTGTTTGTTGTGATCAGGTTGTTGTGATGAATGGCTGCGGTTCTCTGTATGCCTCTATTGCGGCACTGATTTGTGACCCAGACGGTGAGCTACGTTCCTACTACGCTGTGGTACCCCTTCTTTTTTTAAATGGAACCAAAAGTCATGTTATGATTTTTTGATGAAGTGTTATGTCCTTACTCTAGATGCCATCCTTATTCCCACCCCGTTCTATGGAGTGATCACAGAGGATCTGAGTCTTTATGGTGACGTGAGACTCTTTCACCTCCATCTTGACTGTGAGGTAGATACACAGGCTCCATGGACTAAATGGATTTCAATCCATTGCAAAGAGAAATGTCTGTATTAATGGCAGTTTGTTGCTTATTCTTTGGTTGTAGACCAATGACAAGGATAGCCGACCTTTCCACCTCACCGTGGCCAAACTGGAAGACGCATTAAAAAAGGCCAAGACAGAGGTACTTTGACATCCGTATACACTTCATTCCTTAATTTGTTGGATGAAAAACCAAACTGAAAGTAAGCAAAGACATTTGCGCTCAGGGGGTGAATATCCGAGGCCTGATCCTGGTGAATCCTCACAATCCCCTGGCAGAGGTCTACAGCCTTGAGGAGATGACAGACTTCCTGGAGTTCGCCAAAAGGTAGGCATCTTTAGTGTCAGCTGGTATCACAACGTTCCATTGCTCATCCTCCAGGACGGCACACCCACCGTATGACTTGCAACAAAAAAATACAAGATGAATAAAAACTACATCCATCACTATGTCGTCAAAGGCACAAAGCTATTAGAAAAACCAGCGTGGTGGGAAGGATGAAATCTTGAGAAACTAGACAGGTGTGGAGCAGCAGGGATCTTCTGTAATTTCTAGCACAAATTCATTTATCATAAATTAATATATATAATCAGCTAAACAGAGCCCATCATTTTGAAGTCCGTGTTGTAATGGCAGTAAATATGTTGCGTTAATATGCTTTAATCGTTTTGGCTTATTATCTCTTGCTTAAGACATGAGCTCCACGTCATCGTAGACGAGGTGTACATGCTGTCAGTGTTTGATGAGTCCATCACTTTTCACAGCCATCTCAGTCTGGACCGGTAAAGTTCTTCATATCCCTCTCACAGTGTTTTTGTAGCTTTAGTTTTTGGCTGTAGTCTAATCACCTCCTTGCCTGCTACAATTGGGTAATGCAGGTTGCCTGATCCACAGAGAACACACATGATGTGGGGTCTTAGCAAGGTAAGTGGGTTCATTTTTTAAGCACAAAAACAGCAAGCTTATTTGTAACCTTAAATATCTTAACATTTTCCTTCTACTGTCAATTGACTGTCGATTGGCGGTTGTTTAGGACTTTGCAATGGCGGGGATGCGTATTGGCATTCTCTACACTGTGAACAGAGACCTAATAGAGGTCTTGGACAAGCTGGCTTCCTTCCACGGTATCTCTGGTACAACCCAGCACCAGGTGGCGCAACTGCTGAAAGACCGAGGTACAAATTCACAGACATGCAATATATTTACCATAAAATATGATAAATAAGCAAGTAATCATAAACAGCAACTCTATTACATCAGTTCATACACAGATCCAAACACACACACAACACACACACACAATACACACATGGTATCTTTGTATAAAGTTGTTACCCACCACAGCTGTCTCGTTTCTAGACTGGATCAGTGGAGAGTTTCTCCCAGAGAACCGGCGCAGGCTGCAGGCTGCTCACAGATACCTGACTGGAGAGCTTCAGGCCCTGGGGGTCCCTTACCTCCACAGTCCTGCTGGCTTCTACATCTGGGCTGATTTTAGGAAGGTATGGACTCTTAATATGGGCTGGTGATATGCTTCCATTGACATGGAGCATCATGTAAATATTAAGGTGAATCAAAAAGATCTTGCTAAACAAATATATAGTTCAAAGTTCAAAAGGTTCAAAGTGTTTTATTTGTCAAGTGCACAGTATAACACAAGATCATTCTGAGCAAAGAAATTCGTATGACATGGCAGGCCGGAACTACGTAGAACTACCCACACAAAAATAGAAGAAAAACAAACGATACTAAAATATACATAATATGTACTGATATGAGGGGGATATGGACAGTGAGAATTGGGTAGTTTTCACATCACCTAATCAATCCATCTCTGTCCTCTGTAAGTACTTGAGAAAACCAGAGTTTTCTGAAGAGCTGTCCCTGTGGAGATGTTTCCTCAAACACAAGGTGGTGCTGAGTTGTGGCCAGGCCTTCTTCTGCTCCACCCCCGGATGGTTCCGCATCATCTTCAGTGACCAGCAGGACCACCTGCAACTTGGTCAGTTCATGTACATTCTCACACCTTTCCTAATGTTGGATAATAACAAAGCACAATTTAAGTTTCAGGTGGCTTCTCTTTGTCTAGATCATGTTACTAGGATGCATACAAATCTGGGTTGCTGCATATGTTACAGTGATTGGTAAATGCTTTGTTCTGTTTTTCAGGTGTAAAAAGGATCAGAGAGACCTTAATGGAGAGTGATGGGACAGCAGTCACTCCTGGTTTAGGCCAAACCAAAGATACCAGAGGTGAAAAAGAGACTGAAAAGTCTGAAAAGAAAGAAGACGAAATTGGGACGGTCCCTTCAACATTTCTCCCCAATGGCAAGTCCTATGTTGTTTACCCAAAAGAAAAAGACAGCACTGACGCCGATGCAACTCCGTTGGCCAGCGATGACTTTGATCTGCTTGACTGCCAAACAGCACAATCCACAAATAGCCTGGACTCTCTGATTGGTGACCTTAGGCAGCAGATCCGCTCCTCTGATTGGCTAGAAAAGAATACACCAGTACTTTCCGCTGGAGAGGACCCAGAGCTGCTGGATGTGTTTAAAGACCTGTTGGACAGAGCTAGAAAGTGAGATACACACTGACAAGGAACATAACTTAAGGGCACTCTCATTACCCAACAATAATGGTCTACTTGACCAGTTCCCAGCAGCAGAAAAAGATTTGCACCTGAGCCTTGATGTTAAAATAATTTACTCATTCCAGCGCAAACATCTCTTTGTGGTCAGCCATGTTTCTTTACATATGGGAGGTTTAAAGAAAGTTGTTTGTGGGAGGAGAACAATGTATTAAACGCTCAACCTACAACACTTGCCCTTGTCGACTTTAAATATGAATCACTCATCATTGATGATGCTATGTCAACTTAGAGGTACAATGATGTGTGACATTTAAGGTGGCTGTGTGAAAGTGTGTCACTTCGGGCCTGCTACTTGCTTCCTGTAGTATACCTTTGCTAAAAGTGTGAGCATATTTCAATGTGTGGAATGTATAGACCTATTGTTATTTATATCGTAATATGGGTCTGGGTCTTAAACTACAGTACTCTTCCTTGTGGATTTAAACTACACTTTTTACAATCGCTAACAAACGTGTACTATTGATATACCTTTTTAGAACTCTTTACACAGCAAGACAAGTACATCATACAATTAGCCAAAGAGTAAAATGTCTGCGTTAGTATCCAACCTTTTGACCCTCTATTTAACCAGGTAAGTCCACCTGAGCACGAGTGCTCTTTTGCAGTGGCAATCTATCCTGACCTGACTGGAAATGTATTAACTTTAGGACTGCTAGTGCCTCGGTCAGGGCAGTGACGGGGAGGATTAGCCCTAACATGTTTATAGTGATGAAAACACAAATCACCCCCAAACACGGGGAGCTCATGCAAAGTACCTGGGTCGACTGGGGTTTGAATCTTTGAATCTTATTGCTGAGGCATCTGTGCTAACAACTTGAGCTGTTCGAATTTTGTTTCACACTAAATTTAGAGCTTAAAACTATATCGCGGAAACTCATTCCAAATGCCTAAATCAGCTAGGCAAAATATGCAAGCAAAATATCGGATTTGCACACAATTGTAAATTATTTTTTTTGCAAAAAACAACAACAAAGTGCCTAATTAGCAACACCCACTACTCATGGATGTCAACACAAACAGAGGTTAGAGCTTAAGCACTATAAAAAGCCTACAGATATGCCCCTTTAATTGTTTTTTTAACTTTATCTTACTGACTGTTTTTTTCCTGGTTTTCTCCTGTTGAGTATTTAAAGTAATGCGAAACCCAAGGTTTCCAAAAATAATGTATTTAATTAACCATATTTGGGTAATTATACTGTACATTACTGTAACAATCTTCTGACAACTGGCTACAGTGCAACACTGAAAATAGATTCAAAGTGTGCTGTGTTGAGCACATCAGTGTGTTGGTTGGTAGAAAGATCTATTCATTTGAAGCGTATGTGTGTGTCATTTTTATGCACTTTGTGTAGAGTTTTGAGAAAATGTACCATTTTCAGACAGCGTACCAGAAGTGAAAGCACAATGTTCTTAACCTTAAATACAGTATAAATTCTGAACTACAAATCAATTACATTAAATTCATATTAAATTAACAAATACAAAGGTCCACAAAAATTATTTCAATGGCATGCGCATTATCAGTAGAGAGGGCACTATAGATTGGGCACGGTGTGGACACAGAACAATGTTGGGGGGTGAAGGAGTTCAAAAGATGTAAAAAACGACAAATACACAAGGTTCAGTGGACGTTTAAAAATGGGCAAGAAGTGAAAGGTTTTTCACCGGCTGTATGGAGAGGTCCATTCAACGTTCATATTTAGGCCAAATTTCATCTGGCGAAATTAGTGCTACGTCTCAGATGCCGTTCAACATGCCCTCGTTGACTTCCCTTCGGCACCAAATTAAGTGTCGTGCTATTAGTGCAATTAGAACTTTATGAGATCGACCCTCGGCGGGCTGAGGGAGCGAGTGAACAACGATGGTCACTCCAGAGGTGCATGGATTCAAACACAATGCATCGTTGTTGTGGGTTTGGTACATAATACATCAATGGTTAGGTGGCAGTATTGCACCTAAAACTCCAGCTGCTCACCAAGGAGAACATTAATAAATAGAGGAAAGTATCATAAACCTAGCAATAAAAGTTAGGATAATCATCAAAAATAAAAATAATAATATCAACAAAAACATTCATAAAAAAACTAACATAGTTGATTGAACAAGCCTCATTTAAACGAGTATGCAGGTCTTTCCAATGATCTGTATAAGCATAGCGCCAATCTTACAACTTGCGGTGGATCAATGACAGTTTGCGCTTGACGCGTAAGGGCAGGTTTGCTCCATTTCAATCCCCAGAAAACTTTTTATGTGTTCTCCAAGTGGCCTCGGCGCAACGTCATACTAAGGGCTCTGGGTAAGTGACGGAGGGGAAGCGGAACGTCAATCTCTGTCAAGCAGCACTGCAACACATGTGCTTGTCATCCGTCAGGCAAAGGATACCCTTTATCTGTACATTTCTGCCTTGTAAAACTCTTTCTCACTGTCCTCCAGGACACTTAAATTGACAAAAGCAAAACAGCGAAAGAAAGCAGGCAATTAATGAATTCATAAATACATAGAAAGTCAGGGTCTAGGTCAGGGGTGGGGAACCTTCGGCCTCCGGGCCGTATAAGCATAAAAGCATTAAAAAAAAATTTAAAAAAATAAACAAAAGCAGCATCAGAAATACAACGCAAAAAAAATTCTCCAGAGAGCAAACATTTTTCCTCTGATATAAAACGTGTCACGTTCAGGGTCAGTGACGGACAGACGTCAGCACTCTCCTGTCATCATTTAATTCTGTATATGCAAACATGGAGAAGAAAAGAAAAGTTGATGCAGAATGTCGCACTTTCCAAGAGAAATGGACAAATGATTATTGATTTGTGGAAGTGAAAGGAAAGCCATTATGCCTAGTTTGTCGGGAAGCGCTCTCTGTGATGAAAAAATCCAACCTCGAGCGTCATTACAGCTCGAAACATGCGAACCTCAAAAAGTTGAAAGGACAAATACGCATTGATAAAGTTAACACTCTGTGGCGTAGTTTGGGTGCTCAACAAGCAGTCTTCACAAGACCACATCTGACCGAGACAACATTACGCATGCTAGTTTTGTGGTGAGTGAGCTAATCGCAAAAAAGCTAAGGCCGCATTCAGAAGGATAATTTGTAAAGGAGTGTTTGATTGCCGCGGCAACTGGACATATTTGCCACGCCATTTAATGTGATGCTAGCTGATGTACCTGACAACCTACAACTCGAAATCATTGAGCTGCAAAGCAATGATGAACTCAAAGCTCGGTACAACAACCTCCCCCTGCTCGAGTTCTACAAACTGCATGTATGTGCTGAGGATTTTCCCATTCTGACGAGACATTCACTGAGGTTTGCATCAATGTTTGGGACGACCTACTGCTGTGAGCAGCTCTTTTCAAAACTGACTCTTGCAAAGACTCGGTTCCGCTCAAGATTGACTGACACAAACCTGCCAAATCAGCTGCGAGTAGCATCATCATCATCATCACCAGGTGACACAAAACGCCTCACCGAAGAGAAACAGTTCCATCCATCGCATTAGGAGAGCCCATTATGTGTTCAACAATTGTGTATGGCTGTGGCGCTGTCTGGGTAACCAAGACAGTCTGTTTGTTTCTGTTTCTGTATGTTTCGTTAATCAGGAAAACTCGGGACAGCTGACTGGGTGTCTTGGTTATGGCTTAAAAGGCGTTCCAGTCCAGAAGCTATCTCTCTCTCCACAGCACCATT
>JAVQJS010123127.1:0-16329 GCA_036024795.1 Galaxias rostratus | reverse complement strand
ATTGTAATAAATAATATTAAACTGTAATAAATCGTTTTTAATCATAATTTAAATAATAATAATCATTTTAATCTTCGAATTCTGACGGTAGCACAAACTGTATGGGCGTGTCTTGCGATGAGTTCATACGTCAGAAAAATGATATGACCATGCGCTGAGCATGCGCTGTTTGCGAAAGTAGCCCATCCTGAGGGGAGGGTCAGAATGTCAGAACACCGGCAATTTCCGAGTATGAGAAGAATACAATACAAGCACGCCCCTCTTTTACCTCTTTATTGGCTCCGTCACTCTTATGCACTCAGTTATTCTTGCTCTCTCCCTTCCAATCGTACTCTTTGTATCCACTGAAACAGACTCCACGTGTGGTAATTACTCAGCAAAGACATCCAAAGACGTTTTGAGTGTTTTCATTTGTGTGTTACGAAAAACTGCTAGATGGAGGACTACCACAAACCAGATCAGCAAACGGTGCAGGCGGTCATGAACATTGCCAACCGGCTCCGAATCAACTCTATTAAGGCAACGACTGCTGCAGGCAGCGGGTAAGATTATAAGTAACTGCCTAGACTGTGTTTCTTTCAAGAAAAAAAATACAGTACATCGGTTAGTGCATGTGTTTACTCAATCGCACCTGGTTGGACCTATCTGGGTGTCCAAAGTATGCGAATCCCCAGTTCCGTGCGCTTTCATTAACCTGTTTATTTTGTGCTTTGACTTTCCGCCAGAATATTCAACATTGCTCGGCGTAGGTTATGGGCTGTTTTGTACATGTATGCATTTTTTTGCCGTTTCACAGATAAGCAATAATGCCTGCATCACATTTTTTTTATCGGTTAGTGGGTCTATGGAGGTGCGTGAGACGAATTCATTAGGTATCTTCCAATAATAGGTTTTCTTAGGATATAACTGTTAGCAGGTTCTCTACACAGTGGTTACTCAGCTTGGTGAAATGGTTTTATAGTTGTTCTTACAATGAACACTCCGCTGCAGTTTATTCAGAAGGTCTAACGCGCCTGCGTATGCGCGTGTTCCGCTCCGTCCGGATCTTAAGGTTGGATGTGAGTGCTAATTGCAAAGAGAATTCTCTAATTTGATAACAGTTTAAATTGGATGAGATCTTGAGCAGTGAACATGGCTTTATTCCGCCGACTTTACTTATTTGTGTTCTTTGTTTATTTTTCATCAGCTCGGCAGAATATACCGACCATGCATGTCGTTGCAAAATGTGTCTCATCGTCTTGTTCGTTTAAATAGTTCAAGTTGAAGGATGATATAAAACCAAGATTATATAAGCCCTGTCATAATGACATTGCATGCATGGTGTTGTACAATAATAACTTAGGTTGTTAATGAAAACACAGTTGGTAGCTTACAGGTCATTTTGATATTGAAATCCGACAGTTTGAGCAAATATTAACTGGAACATTTAAATAAGGATCTAGTAAAGTTAATGTAGAAGCTCCCGACATTTTACACCATTTAGTTAGCAAACTACAACGTCTTACTGAGATTGTTGTGCGTTGTGACTGTTTGGAGTGCACACATGAATCTACGGCATTTGTTTTCCATCGCACAGCCACCCTACATCATGCTGCAGTATAGCAGAGATCATGTCAGTGTTGTTCTTCCAAACCATGAAGTATCGTCCTGATGATCCACGTAACATTAACAACGACCGCTTCATTCTGTCCAAGGTAACTCTGTCACACACACAATAACTGCACACCATAGTATATAAGTTTTGAGCACACAAGTTGCACACTAGAACAACCATAGGCCATAGAACATTAATGTATTGCTGATCTGGTTCTAATATGAATAATGTGTAATAAATGTGCAAAACTATAGAATTTCAAAATACACAATAACTACTGCTACACTATGTGCATGCACATGTGTATTTATGGTACCAAATCACAATAGAACCACTTCTAGCTTTACACTGTTGTGTGGAGTCAGAGGACACAGATTATCAGGATTTGATTGAGTTACATGTCATCTGTTCAAACCCTTCGCTCTCACAGCATTTCAGTCATAAATAGTTTAAACCATCAATCAAATACTTTTCATCATCCCTTTAAGGGCCATTTAATCTCTGAATTACTTAATTACTGAAACCTTAATTCCTCTTGGAACAATTTCATCATGTTTAAAAGTACACAGACAAAAATTTGTTACCACAATGGTGTACAAATTTGGCTTAGTCCCAACTTTCCCTGTGTGTTTTCAGGGTCACGCTGCACCCATCCTGTATGCTGTATGGGCAGAGAATGGCTACCTGAAGGACAGTGAGCTACTGAATCTACGTAAGGTGGATTCCATCTTAGAGGGCCACCCTGTGCCGGTGAGGACAGGAAGTACACTTGTATGTTATAAAAAATGCAAGGATATACCGCAAAGCTGGTGCAGTACTGGTGAAATGAAAATTAAATGTGTAAAATAAGAAAATGTATAAATAAAAAGTTTTTGGCTACCAAGGTGGACCATTTTGGTTGGCTTCACTTGGCTCAGAAAGAAGGTAGTGAGGTGCATAATAAGGTCAACAAGATTTAGCAGATGATTTTTTACTTTTGTTTGAACCTTCAATTGCATTTTAGCAGACCTCTCTTGGCTGGTATAAGCCTTTGACTACAACACCCACTTGGCTATACAACACACGCAGCACATCTTAGATTGTTGTCGACACACACTCACACACTCATTGTAGTAAACACAACAGATAGAACTGTAGCAAAGCTTGTTTTTGAAAGTGGAGGTTTTATTTTATCTAATGACTTGAACTTGTAAGTAAACATTTGCAAATTTGTGTTTATTACTTTAGTTTTTCTTTTTGCAAATTTGTGAAAATGCATGTTGTGGGTTTTTTTCATTCATTTATTTACTGTTGTATGTTGACAGACACGCACTTTTGCACAGACCTCTGGGATGGGGAATCTGGCACTGGTTAAATGCTTGCAGACAGTTTAATTATTTTTTGTCTTTGGAAAAAATATATTGGCTCAGGTTGTTGACCAATTGCAATGGCTGGCCATAAGCCAACAATCACCAATTTTCTGTGTGTTTTACAGAAGCAGCAGTTTGTTGATGTGGCCACTGGTTCTCTAGGGCAGGGACTTGGAGCTGCTTGTGGGATGGCCTACACTGGGAAATACTTTGACAAGGCTAGGTAAGAGACACATGTAGAGAAAGCCTCTAAGTATCAGCCGCTGAGCTGCACTCACAGGGTGCTGTTGTGCTAACATTGACCCGTTTTGACGTTTGACATTTCATGATGTCGCAAGATGAAATGTACTCTGACAAGCCGATCTGCTTTGTGGGTTCCTTGTGAGACAGAGAAAGGTCAACAGTTTCAGCTCATGAACAAATAACTCTCACAATATAAATATATAAATACAGATATTGTTAATATCATTATTATTATTTGAATGTATTGATACTGAGTGGAGTGCAGCAGTGCCCGGCGCGCAACAGCAAAAAGATAAAAGAAGAAAAGTCGTTAAAATGTAATAACATTTCCAACAAGTCAATGCAAAACCCAAGCAAAGATTGCTTGGCATTAACCAGCAGCATATCAATAGTATTACTTAGTGGAGAGAAATATAGAGGAAAAGCAAAGTTAAATTGCAAATAAAAAGATTCACCTTTTTAAAAACACTTTTTGGAGGCTATGCCAACACAGATAGTTAACAACTGCTTCCTGGTATAGGGAATTCCTACATGAAGGCATTGTTGTTAAGTGAGGCTAGGAGCTAAACGGAAGCTAACATCACTCAACAACGTTTCTCACAATCTATATTGCAGTGTCTTTTTCCACTTCCCTTCTCAGCCTCTCTTCTCTCCATCTCTCTGTTTCTATCTCTGTCTCTGTCTCTCTCCCTCTCCCTCCCTGCACTCTGGCACACGCCTTCTTTGTTTCTTCTTTCCCCCTGGGCAGTCCTCAGAACGTTGGAATGCGTGGGGTAATATGTGGTGTCTCAGTTGATCTTCTCACTTTAATAAGAATGTGTCTATTTAACTGGAAAGCTGTCAGGTCTAGTTAGTCCGCAGGAATGGGTAAGGGGGCAAGGGGGTGGTCTATAATGGGGGGGGGGGGGGGGGTTGGAAAAGGTTGGGGAAGGGGGACAAATGTAAGAGACAAAAAGATGGTATGGAAAATTTCACATGAAGAGGGCCAAAGAGGGGGTAGTGTATAGCCTACGCTCACGTAGACACCTCATTGAGTTCTCTTTAGGCTGTATTTTGAGTGATTAACCCAGGGTCCATCTTGACAAGCCTTAGTAGTGCTTATCTAAACATTCTGAATGCATCTATTTAGCAAATTCAATAATATTTTTAATTTGTAAAATGTCCTCACTGGTGTTCCCAGTTACCGCATATTCTGTTTGCTGGGTGACGGAGAAATGTCCGAGGGCTCTGTGTGGGAGGCCATGGCCTTTGCCTCTCACTACCAGTTGGACAACCTGGTAGCCATCTTGGATATTAACCGCTTGGGCCAGAGTGACCCGGCTCCGCTACAGCACCACATGGAGAAATACCAGCAACGTTGTGAGGCCTTTGGGTAAGAGCGGTTGCACGTATGTGGGTAGCCGTATGGAGGCCATTCTCGATTCATAATGATAAATGATTGCAACATGTTGTTATGACAGTTCAATTTTCAAGTGATTGAAAAGGCCATGTATCTCTTCTGTTTATCAGTTGGCAGTCCATTATTGTGGATGGCCACAGCATTGAGGAGCTTTGCAAGGTTTTGACACAGCCATGCCACCAGCCTCTTGCGATTATTGCCAAGACCATCAAGGGAAAGGGCATCCCAGGTACACCTAAAGTACCGTTCTCCTAAAACACATGTGCTAGCAAAAACTCTGTATACATTCATGACTTACTACATAAGGTCAATGTGCGGTACAAAAATACAGATAATTTGATGCAAGATGTTGTATAGGTCAGCAAGCATTCTTTTTTGCCTTGTGCACACAAACACCTTCATCCAAAATACTTCCTAATCGGTTTGTAATCCACAGGCAGTGCTCTGGTGCTTTTGCTGCAGCTGCCCAGTAATCCCTCAAAATGTGTGGCATACACTCACATAGCCACCTCATTGTAAATGTATTGTCACAAGTGTTCATTGTCGGGGCAGTGAACATGGGTGTAACAGAGATGAGTATGTGTAGTATTTCTTTTGATCTGTTAGTTGTTTTTTATGTGCATGTTATAGAATGTGTGAGGCAAAGCATGCTTGAGTGGATTTGCACCTTAGTTCAGTGGTCTGTTGTCTGTATTGTTAGAAGCCTATTTGTGGCAGACTCTGATCTATAGGTCTGCCCATTGTCAGTCACGGAGGCCATCGCTAGACACTGAGGCAGTAGACTTTGTTATGAAAGGTGCACGAGTGCTTCAAACCACTTAACCAAACCATATATCAGGTGTAAATATATCAACATAAAACACATTCTAAATTGACTTGATAGTGGCATACTACTGTATGTAGCTGTGTACTATGCACTTTAGTTTTATTCTTCGCAATAAAATGCACATGAATAAAGGTAAAACGATAGAGGTGTGTGTTTTTGCAGCTGTGGAGGACAAGATGGGCTGGCATGGCAAGCCCCTCCCTAAGGACATGGCAGATGGAGTTATTAGGGACCTGCAGAGTCGCATCACCAGCAGCAGCAAGCGCCTTTACCCAAAGCAACCTGACCAAGATGCACCTCTTGTGAACATTCGTAATATTAGGATGCCAAGCGCACCCAGCTTCAAAGCCGGAGATAAGGTACTCTGTAGGTTAGAGGGGAAAAGAGGGTAGTTGTAGTCGTAGTATTACATTAGGATTATTAGGGGAAGGCAATGTTAATGTAGCCTATTTATTTTGAGGACCATTTAACTTTCAGAAAAAGTTTCCTCACTCTGACAACTCTCAATATGTGTCTACCTGTAGATTGCAACACGGAAGGCATATGGCATGGCCCTGGCCAAGCTGGGCCGCTACAACGAGCATGTGGTGGCTCTGGATGGAGACACCAAGAACTCCACCTTTGCAGAGCTTTTTAAGAATGAACACCCCAACCGCTATGTTGAGTGCTACATTGCTGAACAAAATATGGTACGTCATTACAGATTATAAATGGTAACCAAACACCGCTAGGGAAAGTTATTTACGGCAGTCGACTGGTCTTGGAAATGTCTCCATTTAAGGAATTATAAGCCAGAGAGTGTCTACCATGCCATATCCTTTCTTTTGTCCCCAGGTGAGTGTGGCAGTGGGCTGTGCCACACGGGACCGTAATGTGGTCTTTGCCAGTACATTTGCCACCTTCTTCAGCCGTGCCTATGATCAGCTACGCATGGCCGCAATCTCTGAGAGCAACATCAACCTATGCGGCTCCCACTGTGGTGTCTCCATTGGTCAGTCCCAGTGTAAAACCCTCTCTTTAGTGATCATTGACTTTGACCTTGGGGAGGGATGGGGGGTGGGTAGTGTTGGGTCCTATGTTGGGCTGGCCAACCCAGTGCAATAGAAAATAAGGGTTTAGAAATTCTATACTAAATACTATAACACTTGAAATTTTATGCTACTGTATGCATAGGTGAAGATCGCCCTGTCAATGTGTCTGTAATTTCTAATATTGTACAGGATAAGCTATATGTCAACATGAATAAGTCAACACTTTAGATATTTATATTTTACCTGGCTTGTGAAGCATACACTTTTATTGTGAACCTCTGTACGTACCTCTTTGTTAATTTGAATCCTGAACTACTGATTTCAGTTTCTTCACATCTTTTGAAAACTCCTATATTATTGCGGCTCCTGCAACCAGCACTCCTTTCCTCCTCCCTCCCCTTTTCTGTCTCTGATTAATGGATGTGGTGGCAGGGCAGCTTGATTCTTTTTCACACCTCCTCATCCTTCGCCACAGGTACATTGCATGCCCACGTTGCCCAATGCATGCCAGTCCCCTGGTTTGATCTATTCAGATGTGCCCTATATGTTGTTTTTGATCTGGGAGTGTGCCTTTGTGTGTCGGTGTGTGTGTGTGTGTCACAGGTGAGGACGGACCCTCTCAGATGGGCCTTGAGGATTTGGCGTTGTTCAGAGCACTCCCCAATGCAACAGTCTTCTACCCCAGTGATGGCGTTTCCACTGAAAAGGCTGTGGAACTGTCTGCGAACACAAAGGTAGTGCTTAACTAACTCAAGTGTCTTTTTTAACCAATGAATAGATGTTACCATTGTTTGTCATCGTGTTGTTGTGATGTATCTTTTTATTTGCTATGTTTTCAAAGGGGGGGATGTCAAATTTAACAAATTAAACATTTCACATTGTTTTAGGGTCTGTGCTTCATCCGAACTAGCCGCCCCGATAACAACATCCTTTACAACAACAACGAGGACTTCCACGTTGGGCAGGCTAAAGTACTGACATATTTTGAAAATAATACTGCATACAGTCATGTGATGTAATATGCAGGATAAACTGTCACTTTTATTTTGAATTTGTCGTCTACTATTTAGATGAATATTGGTTTTCCAATATTTTTGTTTAGTTTCTTGTAGATAAGTTTTGTGATTATTATGCTAGTTAAGAATCTTGGCATGAATTGGCTTTTCCTCTCCTTGTTGAACAGGTTGTTTATAAGACCAATGACGACCATGTGACTGTCATTGGAGCAGGAGTGACCCTCCATGAAGCTCTGTCGGCTGCTGAACAGCTGAAGAAAGGTAGAGAGAGTTAATAGCCAGACAATGACTATGTAGTGGAATATATTTTCATTGATTTATTCAAATACGGTCAATTATTTAATCTAAAAGATTTGACAGTAATGGCAGTTCAGTGAAACTACAGTTAGACGACTGAAAGTCTTTGCACGGGTGACGTGAACTGTTGTAACCGTGTCTTTTTTTATTGTTTCCTGGTCTCAGTCGTACTTGGTTTATCTAATCAAACCCTCTGGTAATTTTCCCCAAAACATGCTTGCAAAGGCAGTCTTACTAAAAGTGTTTTCAATCTCACCACAGTTTAGCGTCCCAAGCAGCCATAATTACTTGGTCCATCAGTGGCCCAAATGAGACACTCCGTAAAGACTATTTGGCCAAAAGGCTTTGAAAGTTACAGTAGCTGTAGACCAAGAACACACATCCTGATAACACAAGGAGAGCTGCAGAAGTTTGCAGAACCTTTTGATATAGCTGGACCGCTGTTGATATTGTGGGTTAGGGCTGGACAACTGGGCCATTTAGGCATACAAAAATACATAGAATGCTTTCATCCGATCTACTTAACAACCAGGCTATCTTTCTAGAGTAATGTTAACAAGAAATGCATTTCCCTGCACAAATGTAGTGTGATGCATTGCAGTTATTCAACTAACCGCGTAGAATCTACCCCTGCAGCACAAGCAGACTGTGGTTCAAACCCTGTTTGTTGGCAAGGGGGGTGGTTACCGCAAGATAAGAGTTAGAAGAGGGAAGAGGAGTAGTGCCTCTTCATCATAACATGATAGTGGACACACATGATGATGAAGGACTACCGATTGGTTTTATTTTCAACAAGGTCGGGCTTTGACCAGCAATGCGTTCAAACAGCATGCATTAAGTTCAAAACAGGTTAATGCATGAGCAGTCATTTCTCCCTGTCAAAAAGTCTTCTCAGACAAAGAAGTTAACTAATGCCTTTATCTGTGGGACTGAAAGATTGTGACTTGAAAATGCAAATGCAATAGACTACTAGCATTGATTCGTGTATTGCATTTGAATATTGTCCACTGCACAGTGTAGTACTGAATATGATGTCTTTGAAAATGCAGTGGCAAATGCAATTTCCTTTTCAAATTGTTTGACAACTGCATTTTAATTGTGACATAAGTAATGTTTCCACAAATAGAAACTGAGAATACATTTTTTGTATTGCTTTTTCAATTTCAAGTTTGAAGTAACATTTTTTGTTTTTTTTCACAGTATTTTGGTCTCAATTAGCACATACAAATGTGGAAAGTGATAATGATTATTGAATTGCATTAGTATCAGGTTTACATTTTCTACATCGTTTGGCTCTTGTCTCTTTAACCCCCCCCTTGCTGACAAGCCTAGTCTGCTCTGATCGGTCTTATGGCCACACAAAGGGAATTTTAAACTTAGTAGACGTTTCACCTTCACAAAAGGCTATGTAATGTATAGCTATGTAGCTATGTATACTATTATATATATTATTATATATATATATATATATATATATACTATTATATTTATATATTATATATATATATTGTGTAACAGAGTAACAAAAAAAAACAAAAAAAAAGGATAACAGGTCCCCTCTGATTAATTTTGCAACTCATTTCATGGAAAAAAGTGTAGTTTTCATCGAAACGAGTAAATATTTGCGGTGATCCCATACTTTTGAGCGGTTTGTATCTTTGCCTCTGAATGTTGTCCCGGAAATGGCAGACATAAATTGTCTGACTGAAGTTGTATTCTTGGTAGACCAGGTTTCAAAATGAAGGCGCAAATAATTTACATTTGGCCTGGTATGATTTATAAATATAAGCCTTTTATTGAGGGAACAATTAAATTTGCTAAAGACTGGTTTGTACTTCTGCATTGGCACGTTTGGGAACACTCACATGAGTTGGCCCTGACGTTCAGACATCAGTTTGCCAACATGCTTCTTTGGGTTCACCAGGGGGAAGTGTCATATTTTCTCACCCAGAATGTACAGAAAAAACTGTTGAAGAAACACTGATACGAACTGTCACCGATAGTGAACTCCTTGTTTTTTACGTTTATTGAAAACGTAAAAAATAAAAAATTTGCCGTGCAAATCTCATTCTGTGTTTGAGTCGCTCTTCCAACTTTTCCATGTTTGTTTTATTGGTGACCTGTGAATTTTTTCCAACCAAAATCTCCTATTAATCTTCACTTTTCTGCATAGCTACACAGGGACCTTTACAGGCATCTTTGCAGATGTATAAACCAGCCTTAAGAAACAATACAGTCAAATTTGTTTTACTCTATATTAAAATGTTTGTTCATTGTACTTTTCTATTAATATATTAAATATTTTGTCTTTTTGTGCAAGAGAGGATCAACGTCCGTGTGATTGATCCATTTACCATCAAGCCCCTGGACTCAAAGACCATCATTGAGAATGCCAAGGCCACCAGAGGACGCATTATTACTGTTGAAGACCACTATTATGAAGGTGTGTAGTCCAAAATATAACTGTAATGTCATGGACATGCTAGCTTCCACTAAGGCTGTCAAAAATGTTGTTGTGATCCAGGGTTGTGACGTCTAGAAGGACTGCATACGCAGTCTTTAGACTAGAAAATAGCAACTCTCAAGCTTCTTCCTTATATTGGTAAAGTAATGGCCATTTCAATGTACACAGGAAAGGATTTTATAATATCCGTTATGCGATTTTCCAAGATGAGCACTTATAATATACAATATTTTAAAATGAGCTCAGGTTTAGAGCAGATATATCATTGGGGTTTTCAAGTGGGCACCCTCCTTTCATTCCTTTGTCCTGAGATTAAACCACTTCTTGGTTTTTTAGGATGATGTTCTTTACGTTTGTGCCCGTAAGGATTCTCCCTTTTTAGCCACAGCCACTGGCAACTTCATTCTGCTATATCTGATGTAACGTTTGTGGTCTGGCGCAAATCTTTGCTGCAGATCCCTAATTCCTTATGTAGTTTGGTTGTTGATATTGCCACAAATCCAAACAAACCAATTGGCAGGGAATTCATTGTTGAGTGCCTATTGCTTCCACCAAGTATTAGTACTTGACGGTGGCACCAGGTGTATCTCCCTTGAGTAAGGCTCGTCTTGCAGCCAGTCATTATGTGTTTGAGATTAGCCGTCCTGTCACATAGTGGACAAGTTTAGTCCTTACCTACCCATTGGTTGAGATTTGTCTGTTGGAATTACGTCGTATTCATTATGTGGAATTATAGCTAATTCTTGTGGATTCCATTCCCCATAAGTCCTTCCAGATAATTGTCTTCTACTCTACACTTTCCCAGTTCATCCATTGCCCCTGTTTGGCTTATGAAACAGTTTTGGCAGTTGCTAACGTGGGTGCTGCTTTTCTTACTATACAATCTCAGGATTCCGTAAGTGTAATTTCTAATCTTGCTTTAGTGCACTTTAATTCCTCTGTTAGCCCGGTAAAGTGGCAGTCCCAGAGCTCCTTTCCCATAAGTCTACTAAGACACTGTGGTCCTCCAAGCCATTTCCTAGCATAAGAGCTGACTATTCTTTATAGCTTTTCAACAGTGATGGGTACATCATACACTGTCAATGGCCACATGAGCGTGGGTAGGAGTAAAAACTGTAGCGTCACAGTTTTAGCTTTGCTGGCAACCCTGACATCTCAATATTTTCTAGGCTTCTGTTCAGTTGGCTTCTTAATTCCTCTACCCGCTCAGAGTCTAGATCATATAGAACACACACGCTCACTCAAGGTAATGTTAATGTGAACCTGTTTGATCATCCGATACAAGTGATAATAACTCTGAAAACAACACAAAAGAACAGGTGGCTATAGATAGTGCTCTGTTATCAACAACTGATAAAACAAGATAAACAACAGTGAACAAAGTCTATGCCAAATGGTGCCCACTGAGGATGCTAGGAAAGCACTGCCCTCCCCGGAATTCTACAGTAATTCAACCTCAATTTTTATTTTTGACTTGTAAAAATACATGACAACAAATATGCATGCTTTCATATGTGATGCGCTTAATTGTGTTGGAGTAAATTTTTACCCTATATCTTGAAAGATTCAAAGAAGGAGGAATCTAGTATGGTGCTGTGCAACACCTAACCATCAGCTTGTCCAACCCCCTGTCCTGCAGATCTATCGTTCCTCTTCTCTAATTCCATACCACAGCCTTGTGGCTGAGAATAAATATTTGATAATGGCAGGTGTACATGCGACAGAGTGGAGAGGGGATAGGAAAGTACACTCGGATCAGTTCTGGGGATAGTGAGCACTTAAAGTCCGGTAGGCAGAAGGGCCATGGCCTATGCTGCGGTGGTGAAAATGAGATAACGAGATGTGCACTATGTGAGGGTGTCAAGGTTGTAAACCACATAATGGTCTATGGTTCTCAAATGTGAAACAGAGAGAAAAGTGTTCTGAATTTGGACATTGCATTGGAATAGAGGAACAATGCAGGTATATAGATCAGTGATGGGCCAGTTGTAGAGAGACTAAGTGGAATATTACACAAACAGAAAAAATTACAATGGATGTTGATCAGACGGTTAATTAGACAACAGTACTGAAAGGGTCCACAAAAACAGCCAATGTTGAATGGACATAACATCTCTGCTTTCATCTTTTGGCAGGTGGGCTCGGGGAGGCTGTGTGTGCGGCAGTTATGAATGAGACTTGTTTCACTGTGCAACGATTGGCTGTGGCCAATATACCCCACAGTGGCAAGCCCCATGAGCTACTTAAGAAATTTGGCATTGATCGTGATGCCATCGCTCAGGTGGTCCGCAAGATTCTCCGCAGCTCTGCAAACGTGCAGTAGAGAAAAGTCATTATTACTTGTTTACCATGGAACGGCAACAATGAAATAAATTCACAGTGACAGCCCTTCTGGCCCAACCCTCCACCTCTGAATTAAGAATGCATTTAGAAAAATAATACTTTTTTAAGCGTCATTGATGTTGTTTTACACCACTGCCCCTTCCATGTTAGCTTGTCCCTTTCTGACACACAGGCTTAACCAACCACCAATAGACCTCCTGATGGGGCGGAGCTGTTGTAGTTTGCATAAGCAGAAAAAATGCTTTTACATTTTTTTATGTCTTTCAACTTAAAAAGTAACCCTAGACTGCCCCTACTTAGTCCAGCCTAAATTTCACTTTACTGCTTTTAACATTTCTTTCATCCTCAATAAGTTCTGTCATTGCTACAATAAAAGAATGGATTCATCAGAGCTTTTGTGTTAATATATCTCCCTTCGTGGTTTGTTTAATTATATAATAATTGTTTATATTTTGGAAACAATCACCTGATTAAATTGGGCTGCATGGCATTAACACATCATCTTGTATAGAAATAAAGCTACCACACCCAAAGCAAAATGCACGTCTTTGGTTTTAATGGATTAATTAAAAAAAGGATTATTGCATCCATATTACTACAGCAAATCCATTTTTTATTTAAATCAACATGCCGTAGTCATCAAATACAGAATACACTTTAAATTTCCTAAATATTACATACTTTGTAAAACTATTTTATTATAGTCGTAATCCCATTGTCTTCTTTTTCCTTTTTGCGCCAAACCTGGTAAGAGATCAATTTATAAGCGATACCGCTTATCCTTTGCAGGGTTACGGGGAGCTGGAGCCTAGCCCAGCCGACATAGCGAGAGGTGGGGTACGCCCTGGACAACTCACCAGAAACCGGAGTACCCGGGACAAACTCACACTGATACGGGGTGAACACGCAAAGTCCACACAGAAAGACCCTTGGGTCAGGTGGGGATTGAACCCAGTGGTAACCACCGAGCTACAGTTACATTTATGTAGATCGTTCGAATTGTTTGTTCTTGTCTATCTTAGATTCTTAGGCTGGAAATAAAGCAATGACGGGGTGCTCAGTTTAGGCCAACTCTGGCCTATAATCAGCAGTCTCTACCTCTTCTGTCAACTCTATTAACTAAACTTAATATTAAAATTAGGTAAACTTTTGTGATGCATCATCAGATGCAGGATATATTGTGACCGAAAAGTCATATTATTATTAGGCCTATTTTGGGCGCCTTATCAACGGCTGTGGTTGTGACCTAATAGATTCCTTTCCAGTACCCAAAAATCTCGGGTATTACATTAAGTAGAGTATACATATATCTAAGTTACTGGTTCACTAGTTATAGATTTTTTATTAGTATTTTGATCGGTTTTTGGCCCCATTGAGATAAACGGTGAGAGAGATTTCACGGACATATACCACCATCTAGCGTTGAAAATATGCAAGTACGAGTTTTCATGTGAAGCTATACTGACTGTCTTAGCTTTCAGCATTGGCTTGAAGCAACGAATGATTCCGTCTGGTAATTATGTGAATGGCTCGGAAGACTGAATAATGTTATCCATTAGAATATTAGCCCCATTTTCAATTGAATTTCAAGTACAAAAATGTTTGCTTCCATTGCAACGCCAAAATGTCAGTTCGAATGCTCAATTAACATACCAAAGACGTTACCCGACTCCTGACCGCGTGAAGTAATAGTCATTGTCACTGCAACCAAGATATGCCATTGGGGTAATACATCTGTGATTATCCCAGCATGTTATTACGTGCAATATTAATGATAATACAATTTGTTTGGGTTGTGTTTCACTTTGCTAGATTAATATCAAAGTGATACTCTGAAGCCCTGTTGAACATACAACGCAAATGATTTAAGGCATACAAAATTAGATTTTTTTTGCAAGTCCTACTCTGAACATTTCATTAATGACAAACCCTGAATCTATTGATTAGAAAATTACTTAACCCGTGTCTTCAGCCTTCAGGAAACTTTCTTACACCTTTCGTAATGGGGGCTGAACTGAGGAAACATCAAACGCCTATATTAATGAGGGACCACTGCCAATGCTAAGCAGAGTTCCGTTGACATGAGACAAAAATTGGAAATTCAGGGCGACGTGGGAGGCATTTCAAATGTTTATTCCCCTACTGTTGTCTATTGTGTAAAAAATTATAAAGATGTGGAAATCTGAGCAGGGAAAATCAACAGCAAATAAGAAAGATACAAGAAGGAAAAAGGACTTTGTATTAAGTGAATTGTTAACAAGTAAAACAACAAATGCCTTGAGACTGCAACCTTTAAGTGAGTGGGCTTCCCTCCGGTGTGTATTTTGGTCCTAATTTAAATACACTCACCCCGTTTGGTTGCAGGAATATGAAGTGTCAATGTCTCTCTCTCTCTCTCTCTCTTGTATTTATTTCCAAACCCAGCTTTGATGGCACATGTGTTGACTTGTAGTTGAACTTGCAAAATAACAACCCTTCGTTTAGACTTATAGCCAGGCACTATACCCACACACCTTCCCAGCAAACCCATCTGGCTCCGCTCCTCCCACGTAGGGGCTTCACAGGTCCTCTCTCCTGCTAATTATTCTTTAAACAACCATATCTCTGTTAGACTCAAGGTCCACTTCTTCCACACCTCTAGCACATATTATAAATTGAATAGTATGAGGTAATCCATTTTGACAGGGATAAGTTACTGCTCGTGTGCAACCCTGCACTGAACGCCTGACCATGTTAAAAATAAAACCAAGTGGTAGTAGGCAACTTCATTGTCATATGTGCCCACCATTACATAATAAGGAAGCAGCTCTACCACCCTCAACAAGCCCCCTTGTCAACAAACAGGGTTTGCAACGCAGTCGTCTTGTGCAGCTGGGGTATATTCCACGAGCCAAGGTGATCAGTCAAATAACTGCGTTGCATTTTCACAAGGAAATACATTTCTAGTTATTATTATTATCAGGCCTGTTTTAGGTGCTTTATCAACGCCCACAGTTTGTAACTAATAGACTCCTTTCCAGTGCCCACACATTTCGGGTATTGCAGTCCATTGCGCTTACATACAGCTAAGTGATCGGGTCACATGTTATATTTTTTGAGACAAAACATGACGAGCATTCTTCTAATTACCAATACAATTTAAAGATGACTGCATAGGACATGCAAAGTGCATCCGGACAGTATTCATACCCCTTCACCTTTTCCACATTTCATTATGTTACAACCTGATAAAAACCTATAATTATACCTCTAAAATACAGCATAATGACAATGTGATGTCATGATTTTGCTTTTTATTTTTTTTGTAAATGTGCCATTAATAAAAAAAAAATCACATGTACATACGTTTTTACAGGCTTTTGTGAAACTCGATCTTGAAGTATTATGATAGCTTCATGATCTCTTGTCGCCATGGCAAAGGCACCTGATGACATACATTCGAGCAGGGGGAAAATATATTATTCACAGATTGTGGAGTCGGGCCAGAGGAGCACTGATTCCGACAGATAAATATTCTAGTGACATTATAAAGTTCGGATCAATTTGCTTGCTTCATGTAGAAGGGCAAATATTTTTGGCGTTGTAGCACAAAGACGGAATGAATACCTTACAAAGAACAAATGAATAGATTCTTCAGTAAAGAAAACACCGCGGGAAAGATAGCATTACGTTTGATAATCGCTTGATATTCAAATTTAGTGGCTAATAATTTTGTACTCTTATGACATAAATTTTTCAAAGCAATTGCGTTTGACTCATCCTGATTT
>JAVQJS010123120.1:0-13526 GCA_036024795.1 Galaxias rostratus | reverse complement strand
GCTAGAAACTAGACCGGCAGCAAAAAAAAAAATAACAAAAAAAAACCGGCTCACAGACATTTATGATGACTGATAAAGTGGATTCATTCTCAGAGCAAATTTTCATGTGCATCCTCAACAATGTCATCCATCTTCTTACAAACACAGCAAGGTGTGAGAGTGTGCAACATCATCACTGAAAAAACAGTCTCCCGACAGGACTCCTTTTAAGCCTGCACAGATCCAGTCCATTTATGTTCATTACATCTAGAACGACTCCACTGCTCCACTGCATAGTCCTTTCTCAAAGTCCATTATCAGCGGCCAATCTACGCTTGCATCCAGATATGAACATTCTACTGACTCTTCTGTCGGGAGCGGAAAAAGCCACTGTCCTGGAACTACAAAGACCTCAACTTCAACGGCTCCCTTTCTGAAACGATCCGTCCTTGATCCCCTGCCCTGCTGCTCTCATCGCTGTCTGTGTGGAGCCGATGTGGACGATGGATCCGGTCACACGGCGGTGGTCTGCTTTATGCTGTGGAAGCTGATTCTGGTGGGGGAGGTGGGAATCGACATGGCCCGCGCGACCCGCATGCTGAGGGTGTGATTGTCCTGCCAGCGGTGCCACCTTTTCCTGGCAGCTGAGCGCACCTGAAACCAGTTAGTGAGAACAGTCTCAGCGGTCGCGGACCATTGCAAGAGAAACGTTTCAATTTTGAGAATTGACTGAGGAATTTATGGTTATATTTTGGAAAGTTGGAACATTATGAAAGTTTTTGGGAGCAACCAAAGAGCAAAATTGTTTCAAGGGCAGCTACTGTCCTGGTACTCGATGGTCTTATTTGTCACACTGTGCTCATTGTAAGAGGTATATTTCTCTTAGAATCCGTTCAAAAAGGAAAAGGAGGTACATTGACTCCTTCCTTTATATGGATGGTCATGGTAATTGTTTTCAAACTGTATCTCTAGACAGCCTAAGGCCAAGTATTACATACTTGAAATAATCTATTGATGAAAGTTAAATGTTTAATAACAAAGACTGTCCTACCTCCCCATTTAGAAAGCAGTAAAATACGGATACAAAGAATCCCTGCAAAAAAATAAAATAAATGTTAATATACAGTAATCATCACATCACTTTACAAATAGCTCCTCTGAGAGCCGCTATATGATTGGTTATATAATATCAACAACAATTCCTTCTGATGATATGAGTTGAAGTCAAACCATTAGAATTGTATATTCCAAATGCAACGATTGTTTAGAGCTAAAAACAGGAGTCATGGCGTGACTGATTATTCCATCTGTATGTTCCCAAACAAAATGAGATAATGGTTACGTGTCCATTCCAGTTGACCCTGAAAAACCCTAAGTGTTTGGATCCTACACTTCCTTTCCTCTTGACCACCTACTTAACCTTACATAGGAACATATGTGGACGAGGAATTCCCACTGTGCGGAACTCAAAACCACTTTGCTCTGCACATGTTGACAGCTGGAACACTACACGCATAAGGTAGGGAGGGCATGATTCACTGAACTAATGTTCCGGTGCGCCTCAGCATCCTTCCAGAGGGTATGAAACCTCAAAGGTCAGGCTGAAAGTGTATGGAAGCTCGCCAGCAAGCAGTATATAACGTGGAACGGCATTTGACTAAACCTAATCCTTCTTCACAAGAAACCTTTATTAGAAGATACCAGCGAGAAGCTGGCAAACACGAATTGCTGAATAATAATTATCATCAAAGGAGCCAAAATAAATCAACCGGAAAATATCCCTGTCCTGAGCATGCATTGAAGAATCACAAACGCTCCGAGTTACGTATGTATGTTTCCCCTAATTCTCTTTTGCATTCCTGTCCCTGTCTTTATTTTCCTATTGAAGTCCTGATTTTCTTGTTGCTCCTATCAGGTCATATAGTTGTATAATTGTTGATTAAGTGACAACAAAGAAATAAACTCTTTGATACATGTGTGTTACATTTTGGTATTTAGTGATAGTGAGAGTATATAGCCTGTTGGTTGTTTAGGTGTGTTCCATCCATCGCTCTGTAAAGGTACCATCACTTAAAAAGCAATGTGATAAAACAACACCATATACAACTAAAGTAGTAGAGCCAAAGTTTGGCCTCTTCTTTTATTATAAATGATAATAATAATAATAATGATAATACATGGGTACTTTTCTCTGGACTCAAAGCGCTTTATAAGCTGGTTGCCAATTAGTCACTCACGACAAATGGACAGACAGACAAACAGATTTGCCAATTTGTCCCAAACTTACTCATCCAACTTATTGAAAAATATGTTTACACACACAGATCAGACACGCACACAGAAACACAGACTGACTGACTGCAGTTAAATTGGCAGTGCCAAGGCAGTGTCTTTTACGCCCTATATCAAAGAAAAAAGGAAATGGGTTGAGGCCATTCTTTTAGGTCACTATGTATTAATTCCAAAGTAAAATCTTTGTTTAAATTATGAAAAAAATCTTTCTTCCAGATATAATGCTATTTAAATATTGCCTTATTCTTTGCTTAAGTCACAATCATGTTCATGGTGGATTTAGTAATATAGAGTGAAGAAAAATGACACAGCAAATGCCACAAAAACAAAAGGGGGAAAGAAGGGCCCTACAACAGAGATTACAACACAGACTACAACAAAAATGTAAGGGTTGACAGAAGTCAAGCTGAAGCATATCTAATAGCAATAAAATCAATGAAGCCGTAATTGTCATGAACATTGTTATGCTCAGCTGCTTTCGAAGTCAAATAAATAAATATCTCTCCCTCAAAGGCTACTGTCAAAACTGTTATTCATCTATTTATCTTGCTAAACTGTGTCATATTTATAATATTTCCTTTAACAACTTATGTAATTGCATACCTGAAAGGACTGGAGGAAGGAATTGAAGTATATAAAGACAATTTGGGAGATGTCATCCTCCCCAGGATTAACAAAGAAGAGCATGTAAGTGATACCAAGCAAGGGCAGCAGCACAAGTGTGGCTTTGACTGCTTTTCTGTAAGGAGATCAGCAGAGCAATAACAGATGTTAAACTTGACAACTCATCCAACGAAAATTGGTAACACACCACAGTGATCAATAAATACATTGCAATTTGTAATTGTTTGTCTCTGGGATGAAAAACGATTCATGGCAGAGCTTGCTTTTCCCTTCAACCATGCCCACATCGTTCAATGCAGGCGGAAACTCGATGACAAAACAATATGTTGAGTACAGCTAGCTCGCAATCTGTTGAAACGGGAGACCCACTGTTTGTCGTTAGAGGGAATTTCAGTTCTCCTTGGATGTTGAGACATTTAGCCCTTGAGCTAGTAATCTACCAAGAAAAAGGCTTTTAATATAAATTGAGGATTATGCAAAATGAAAAATTCTGAGGAATAGCACGAAGATCTAATTCCCTACAACATTGGAATGAATATTGTGCAATTTAGGATTATAATTTGAATAACTGAATCGAGGGCATTCTTCCATGAAAAGGCTAACTTGGTTAAGTTGTTAAGTGCTTGCTGGAGTTTGAGAAAACATAATGTCTGTAGTTTAAACGTAAAGAGAAGTATTGATGTGTAGATATTTGTATGAAACTGTTCGGTATATGATTTAATTATAATGCTCTAACAGTTTATTTAAAGGCAAATCATAGTAATATATTCATTCTTGATTTAATTATATTGTTTATTGCAGATGTTCTTGACATCCTAATTGTGTGAATGTGTTGATGCTTACACTAACTGCTCAACCCCTCATTACAATTCAAATATCCTCTTTAAAGAAGCTGACGGAGGAAAATTCACAGAATACCATCTTAATCAGCTCAACAAAGTGGGAAAAGTTTAGTTTTTTTCATTAAACCATTATTCTCCGAAGAGCAACAAACCTGTACTGTATTGTTTCTGATGTGGTAGAAGCTCTCAGCTTGGTCATTAGAATCCTCACAATGTTGAAGAGGAATACAAAGTTTATCTGCCACAGAAAACAAACATTAATCCAGTCGCAGAACTATCTTTTCAGAGGATCAAAGAGTATACTTTCAGAGGATGAAATATATGCTTAAAATACGCTTTGTTTGATGTATGCATTAGCACCAAGTACCACTGTAGAGAGTAGCATGTTCTACTTGCTGAAACATCTCAGTAATTCCTTTGGTATTCTTACCAAAAGTACAAGAATAACAGGCCCTTGATAAATATAGTCAATGAACTTCCCAGGCTCTTTCCCAAACCAGCATCTGTTGAACAGCAAGGTAGGAGAGATAAATCTCATGCTCACAGAAACTACAATGTCAATGCATATACGTAATGCTTTTGTTGTTTCATTTGACATGAGATGCTTACTGCTCGTTTTCTTGATAAAGTTTTCCTATTGCCCAGGCAACAATAATAGGGCAAGGGATGCCTGGAATAGAGAAAACATAACTTCACAAAAATAAAAGAAAAAAAGACTCAAATAAAAGTGTCTACACATTTACCAATACTAAACAATACAAAATGTTCAAGTAATACAATTTGCAAGTAAATGATCAATGTCTGACCTTTCACAACTTTCGCTCTCTCTCTGTTTTGATCTACAGAATTATCTGCATCCCAGTGTAAAAACCAATTTAAACCGTTCCACTTCCTTCACATAATAACGAATGGTAATTAGCGAGCTCTGATGAGACTCTTTAGAAAGGGGGATTCATATATTATTCTCATGACACCATACGCAATCAATGGATTGTCCTTCAAGAAATTAATTGCTAAAACGCTCTTCAAAAAGTCAAGAACGTGAATAAATTATTACAAAACCTACTAAATGCATACAGGTGTCCTGTGTGATATCATTAAGCTATCTAGGCTTTGCTCTGTGGCACGTATACAAAGGTTAACAAGGTCCAATTGACTCAGATTTTAGATTCAAGTGGAAAGGATCCATCCAAGTGCTCAAAAAAACATCATAACGTTAACACCAAACCAGGAAATTTATTTTGGAAGCTAGCGTTCCATCCTTAACATGGAAACACAGAGACTTGTTGGATCTATTCTGAGACACTTGCATCTAGTGGTGGCCCAACGCTATCCTAAGAAATCTTTGTTGTTTTTTTCTCTTTTTTTTTTCGCCCTCTGTACCTGTGTAGGACCTTTCCCATTTGCACACTTTCACTTTTCAAATAATAAAAAAAATAATTGTGATGTCCTCGTATGGTTAGTCGTATTAGTTACAATTAATTATAACTTAATATCCCAAGTAAGCCATTGCATTGTACTTGATGTTCTCAGGCTCTTCTGCTCAAAGGGCTTATCGAGCTACAGAGTGGCCTACATGCAGTGATATGTGTATTTTCCTCTTTTCTATGATGCACAGAAACCGTCAAATGGCTCCCAATTGTGAGAGCTAAATGTAGGCAGTGCAAGGGATGGTTATTTCTGTCCGTCTTCCCAGTGTGAGTGCTCCTCTGACAAAAGTGCTGTTCTCTTCTCCTTACAACACTCCCAGCTAGTGCTTCATACCACAGGCACAGAAATCATTCACACCCGAGAAAATGTCCAACACTACTCCACCGTTCAATGACACGACAATGGTTTTAGTCCTTGCCATGGGCTTTAAAGAGAGTCCAACCGTCCTTAGACTTTGCACGTTGGATGCAAATATCTTTGGTTAAAGATTTAAGGTGGATGAAAGGACGCGTTTTCTCTCTAAAGATAGACCTCGCCAACCAAGCTCCATTTGAAATTCTACGTAATGTATAAGCTCATCTCTCAGCTTGTGCTTACTTTTTACATTTATTGTTTTAATTAACCCAATGTGAACAGCTAGTTTCTTTAAATATTTCTTTGTGAAATATTTGATAGTGACTATATAGATTATTTTGGTGCTTGTGAATAAAAGCAAGATTTTGTAGCGGTAGGGTCAATTGATTGTAAAATCTTATTTATAAAAGCACATTCTTGTTTGTGTCTTGTATAGGAGAGTTTGTGTAAAAAGGCATTCAATTTTAACAAAGTCCGGTACAGCAGGATAGCCAAATCTATAAACTTACACCATCCAATAAAAAGAAAGACCCATTTTCTGAGCTTGTCAGTGGAATATGTCATAACAATTGCAGTGTGAAGGTAGCATCCTTCAACAAACATCCAGAAAAAGTTTGTCACTACAAAGTAGTTGTATATTGTTGTAATAAGGCGACACCAAGGCTGAAAAAAAAAATAGGCAAAAATTGAATGATAGTGAAAAGCATGTTCTCCCAAATTATACAGAATAATGACAACATTGTTGGAATATAATGCATCTGTTTTGTTTCGGAACCTATGCACATCAATACATAATGCACAAATAAAGTAAATTCAAAACACAATTTTACCTCATTGCTCTCGTGAATATTGTGGTCGATTACCTGAAGCAGAAACCACATAACGTTTCTTAAAATAAAGGTAGTTATTAGGTTCCAGTGGATTATATTTCGAAGACATCGTATGCTCCTTTGAGGAAAAAAAGAAAAAATGGCATTAGATTGTATTGCCCTTAAGTAACGCACATGTTTGGCCTGCTTTGTCACCAACGTGGTTTTGAAAACTCCCACTATCTGCTCCCCTGTTCACCTCTGGCTGGGTTTGAACCCAGGGGTCCCTTCTGTTCCTTTTTGTTAAATACATTCAACCCTTCCTATGGGAGACGTCCCTATTGAGAGGACAGCAAGCCGCCCAAAGAATGGCTGTCAAGCCTTTCCCAACTCAGTGTATCCCACACTCAGCACCACGTGCACCCGAGAGGTCACTGTCACACAAGCAATGACCCACCATGAATGCGTGGCGTGTAGCCCAGCTCGTGGCGAATCATGTCTCAAACACGCTCCACTTTAAATCACAAATTGTGCAAGTGGACTGCACTCATGCTCTCTGGATTGTGGCAAGATCGCAGATCAACCTTTCCTCTTTTACCCTGGTAAGAAGGTCAGTCCAAACTATGAGCATTGACACTGAGCAATTCAAATTACTTGAGCTGAGTGCAAGACTGGTCGCCAACCCCGTTTGCTGTTTGCCCCTTTAAAGATGCCCGCCTCTTTGTCAGAGAGGCCCGCCTGACCACCTTTCGGTTCTGGTCCTGACCAATGAGGCAGAGTGACGGTCGTCAACAGAGATGAATCATGCCTAGGGGCTAGCGCTAAGACACAGTTCCTGGATCACCAACCCCACTGTGTTCTACAGCTCTGAGGGATTCTTAGATTCTTTGGCCACTTTCCAGTTAAACCCCTTGTTAACAGGAGACTTAGATGCACCACCGCTGTCATTGATACCATGAGGCCCAATACGGTTCTCCGGAAAATGATCAGGTATTGTTGAAAAGCAGCTATGCTTTCTTCTGAGATGTAAGCCCTGCACTTCAGTGAGCACAAGGTGACTCAAAAGAACATGTCCTGATGAGTCAGACGTCGAGCAGTGTGCTCCTATGACTCCCTTATCATGCATGCTAGCCAGTCACGTATGCTCACAGCTTAGCGGGGCCCCGCCGCTTCTCCCCGTTTGATTAACGCGCAAGGAGCCTGTGATGGGAAGGACCTCGAACTTGAAAAGCAAACCTCCTTCACACAGGGAGGATTTTTATGTGCAAAACATGTAGTAACCCAATTGCCTTCCTTCGTATCCACCATTAACTGTTTTATTGCCGGCATACAGAACCCGAAAATGGCCAGATCCAATATGGTGGCGTAGCTTGATACCAGCACCATCGACACATAAGGCTTCCGGCACGACGCCCGCACGTCTACAATGTCATAAAGAACCATGGGGACGACCCTCCATCTGGTCGGAGCAGCAAACCTGCATGTTTAAGATCACTCAATCCGGCCAGTCATTGCATTAAGCACCGGTAAATGGTTTGCGTGATGAGTTTGATTATGACTGAAGCATGGAAAAGGCCCATTTGTGCGAATGCAGACTAATTTCCAGACCACGACTGTGGTGCCTTTAAGTAGCCCTAGACCAGATAATCTCAGCAATGTCTCCCCTCTGAGAGTCGGAGCTTAAGGCATGTGTTAAGAGCTTATGGGCGGCTGTGCCTCAGGGGGTGGAGTGATTTGTCCACTGATCCCAGGTCGGTGGTTCGATCCCCAGCTCCTGTCCATGTGTTTGAAGTGTCCTTGAGCAAGACACGGAACATCATCCGTGTGTGTGTGTGTGTGTGTGTGTGTGTGTGTGTGTGTGTGTGTGTGTGAGCAAGGCACCTTTGTAAAGCGCTTTGTTCCATTCCAGTTGAAAAGCACTCTACAAATGAATTTACCATAAGGAACCAAATTCTTCTCATCAGAAATGCCCATCACAGAGTCCGTGTTGAATGGTATTCTGAAGAGGAGAGGCGTGCATGCTTGTTATAAGGATCGGCTCTTCAAAGTGCTGCGAGACACGCAACGTCTCCTTGATGCAGTGTATCGGGCATGAGAAAAGAGGGGACCCTTAGGGCGTTCTCATAGGAAGGAGTTGACCATGTTGAACGAAAAAGAACTGGGACATTGTTTCAAGTTATACCTATATGCACAGTTATACCTCTCATTTGTACTCTACCATTTTTTCTGTAAGACAGACTTTTGTTTGACTAACGCAAGTTAATGATGAGAAGGGCAGTCCATGTTTTTTCATGAATTTGACTGATTTTGAAAGAGGTCACTTGCAGATTAGATCGATTTAGAAGGGAACTATTTCTGTACCTTAAGCATAAGAAGAGAATGAAGGCAATGACTAAAGCTCCCACAGAAATACAGTGGCCTACGTAGTTGATGATCAACGCAATTTTATAATGCATTGGATATTTTCTCTGCAATGAAAAGAATAGATCATATTAATACATGACTGATAGGCATGACCTTTCACAGATAGATATTAGTGTAATGGAGACACATTTCATTGAATTCTAACAACTGATAACCAAACTAAACTGAATGTAATTATACAGGCCTGGTTTTCCACGCAAAATAGAAGCTTCATATGCAATACCATAGGCAACCAGTTAATCCTATCTCCTAAGAGGAAAATACTGTTATAGAAATTATAAATTCAATAAAAAATATAAATGAATACAACATGAATTAAATGGTCAGAATAACAAGGCGTTAACTTTCTATTTACTTGAAAACAGACATGATATCGGCAACCATTTTTGCATTAACGTATTATCAATGAATGTATTTAAATGAAATATGTGTATGACAGAATTTAAAAACCACTGTTAAAATTAGTCCTCTTGAAGTCTCAGAATGTAATATGAGTTTTGTCTGCCCGGGTATGATCGCCTGGGAAACGTTGAAAAATTGCTTGACAAATCATGTTTAATCCCAGCTGTTGTTTGTTCTCTTTCCTCAAGCCTGCATGTGATCACTCAGCATTGTAAACAAATGACCATATTCGTTGCAACAGAGGGTAAAAGTTACACTAAGCAAACCGTCGGTGCCACCAAAATCACCTCCTAAAGTATTACACACTTTGAAACTTTAAACTGACAGAAAGTATTTAACATGAAACGTAAATGCACTCTCACAGGTCAGTACATTATACTCACTGTTCTTAGTCATGATTAGTCATGTGATGTAAATATGTTACACTAATTTACAGTGTGTCCCCTACTAAAGCTCACTAAAACAATTAGTTGGTCAATCGTGCCCTGTTACGCGTTATAATTATCTCGAATGATTGTGCCTATGGCATACACAAAATAAACTATACCCAGGTTAAAGTTTTTCAGACAGCTTTTAGTTGTTGACAACAAGTTAAGCACAATACATGACCGATCCTATTGATAGTAGCAATGAAATGGCAAGAAATAGTAAAATATTCAGTGGACTTAAATCGGGCAAATTCATTATTGTTTACATAGAAGGAAATTGTGAACTATTCTCATGTCTACAGAAAGTCAGGATTGACATTTGCACTGACAAATTGCACTGGTATCTTGTACAGCTTTACTTTACTTTACTGATTGTGTCAGGTAATGGTGCTCACTGTATGTTATCATAGATGCTAACATGTGACCGTCTTGGTAAGTCCAGAGTATTGTTGCTGACTTTGTGCCCAACAGAATGACAAAATTAAAGCATGGTAAAATATTTAAAAGGCTTACATCTCAATTGCATAACTAACCTTCTCCTCCAAAATGGGTTCACAGCTGGAGTAATTGCTCCTGAGAGCCCATGTGCCATTATCCATGCATTCTCTGTATGCGCTCCCTGCAGACAAAAAAGTAAATTGACAAGAATTACTCAATTATTCCGAAAGCTTTGCTCTCTTCAGTTTGTAATTTTTGACGTGTCTTTCTTTCCATTGTATACTGTTTAATTGTTCCAAAACCCATTTATGTATTTGGAAACATTGTGTTAGTTAAGCAGACATAATTACAGGCGCCTGTAGTAGCCTGTTGATGACATAGTGACTGGTGAATACAACATACAGCAGTTACTTAATAATGATCCTGTTTTATAAGAAGCATATTATTTGATGGTATCCTTGACACTCCAATTCAAAGCAGTAGAGTATGTATTTCTATATTTCACAAATCAGCCAAAAAAAATGTGCATTAATAGAGAGGATTTGAAGAGTTTTTTAATCCTCCAGTGCCTTTGCATATTGTTTAAAATGTTTTTCCCAAATGCAAATGAACAAAACTTTTGATTTTGAAATTCCCAACTTCTAATCATATGGTTGCAGTCCATTGTTCCCTTTAGGCTGGCAAAAGTAACCTTTCAGTCTCATTCGGATGTAAATTGTGACTTATAGAAAGTCTTTGTGAGAGTACATCAGCTATGTATTTGTGAGTACGCATTTGCTCACATTTCCTATTGCAAAAAGAAAGACCTCCGTAAAGCAAGAGCTGTCGGTCCGTAAAATATCTCGACGCATGAATGAACAGAATCTGTCTCACGAGGCAAAACAATCAATTCTTTAACCCGTCACATCGAGCTTGTTTGCTTAACTTTGCTGCTAAAGTGACTGAATGGGCATTGATCACTTGGCAGCTGGCATTTAAATACATTCCCGGCAGCCAATGTCTTAGGGGAAACGGCTACATGTGTGCTAAAATGGCAGCGTATTGCTGAGGCTCTAATGGGGATTGGATGTACCTCCACGTCTCTCAGAGGATTTTCTTTCTGAAACCAAACAGCGAGTACGAGTGACACATCAGATAAGCATCCGTGGGAAGCAGTCAGGGAACGCTACACCTCCACACCTCCACAGCTGCAGGTTGGCTGTCCAACAATCACTTCCCTCCATATTCCCTGATACAGCACTACAGAATGTTCAACGTGAGGGGATTAAGTCACTCAGTGAGCTCACTTCAAGACAATTTTCTTAAATGCAAGTTCTGTCACTGCAGAAATAACGCATGGGGAGCAGGTTTTGAGGCATGGCCTGTGAGCTGTTTTATTGAAGCGGGACTAATGCTAGTAACTGGTGCAGGAAAAGTCTGCACATTGCTGACTAACCATATGTGCTTCACGCATAACGAAGGAACTTGATGTAGCTGTGTTTATGTAAATGTTCACAGAGCCACAGTTGCAATAAAGCATAGGTGAGAGAAAGGGATTTTCTTGTAAGATTGCTGCCTTAATTGATGATATCTGGAGGTTGACAAGAGTTCAGAGCCGCATACAAAACTGCAAAATTAAATAGGGATACAAAGAAATGTTTGGAGAGCCTAACGTTGTATAAACACGTATAGAAATGTTCACAGCTTAACATTGTATGAGCATGTATAGAAATGTTCACAGCTCAACATTGTATAAAGGTTCATATATCCTTTTGGTTTTCACTGCAAGTAGATCAATCTCTGTTGTAAAATATATTTTTGTTGGAGTCATTTTGCAGGCATTAATCAACTAAATAGTAGATTTAATTTGCAGCATTTGTGCATATATTACATACATGAAATAGGAATGTATTAAGCTTTGTTTTAAGAAGTAAACAGTGTAAATAGTACACAACTAATAAACAGCTGTTCACTATGATTTGATGGCTCCTTTGTATATTTATGTAACTTAGGCCTTAAGTGTTTGGTGCATTTTCTAAAGTGTTTTTTCTAAATTGTGGATCCCATCCTGAATACTCGCTAAGAATCTGATGCACCTGCACCTGTCATGCTTTCTAGGTATATCAAATTGGATTTCCTCAGCTGGAAGATACGGAAGAAACAAGGTGTGATATCGCAGTAACTGCCTCAATGCTCAGTAGAGAGTCCTTTTTTGAAACGACACACAACACAGGGCAACGCTGTCGATTTGATTATGCTACATGTCAAAAGAGTAGGCTGGGGCAAGAGGATGTCTGTCTGAATAAAGATGACAGGTGTCAAAAGGGTCAACGGCAATCATGGTCATGTGAAAATCAGTCATACCGCCAGTGCACAACGACACAAGTTTAATGTGTCGACGCCTCCTTGACGTTGGTGTGCAAGCTTTTTGAAACTGCTTAGCCACCAAAGCACACGTGAGGAGTTGCGCTGCAAAATACAAAAACATCGAACAAAGGCATAGTATTCCATCATTTTGAACGTCTTGTTCCCTGCTAACCAGATGGTGAATTTGTTCCTTTTTTTATTGTTGACACTTACAAAGGAATAGAGCAATACACACTAAATACACCAATGTCATACAACGGTTTGTAAAACAGATGCTTTAAAATGACAACATTGATGAAAAACGTATACGATTATAAGAAATATCTTAGTTCCTAGACATTAAGCAGGAAGTATTCCACATTATTCCATAGTTTGTATTTAAACAATAAAAAGAAAATCAAATTAGGGATGTAAGTGTAAATAATCAAAGAGCATTAGAAATATCTAGACAATAAGAAGGCAGCTGCCCTGAGAACAGCACAGTTACTTTCCCAAGGTTTATCAGGGTAAAATGTCGCACATTGAAAATGTAAGGTGAAAAACTGTCAGTTGTGGATGCCAGATGAGAACCGTAAAAGAAACGGTAAAAAAAAGATTTTTTTTCACGAAATACAAACAAAAACTAGCAACTGCGGACACCAGAATAAATCTGTAAAAAATAAATTTAAACCGTGGGTAACTTTACAAAACAACCAGCACATTTTACTGCTAAAAACCTTTGACATTACATGTACAATGGGGAATAGTTCTCACATACATTGAGACAACCATCACAGCCGTAGACAACTAATCTACTCATGTCAAAGCCTATCGTCCTTGTAAATCCATTATTGGTCTATATGAAGGACAAACCACAAAGGGTTAAGTATGCGGGAATAGACATCCTAACACAAGGTGACCCTAAGGTAAGTCAACCTGCATTATTAACTAAAGTAAGCAGCAATAATAATGATCAAAACGACCAAATGTTTATAAATGTATTGGGCTATTAAGAAACACCTAAAATGACTAATTATATATACTTATCATATTATATATTATATTGTCAGGGACACTATAAAAAAGCAAGACCAAAGTACAGCTTAAATCTCACATAAAACATTTGGTAATTTTGACAGTATTGTATTCATTTTTGTTTTACAGTCTTTCTGTGTTTT